>PVJX010041989.1:0-14391 GCA_004027295.1 Dolichotis patagonum
TTTTTTCTGAATTCTTCAATAAATTTTTCTCTCCATTTGTGTTCCTCTATTCTTCTGTCTGTGTCTTCTTGAGAGGTACCCAGCCCTTCTTTTATTAATCTACTTATCTCTTGTTTAATTTGAATTAATATTTCAGTTTTGGTCCCGCTTACGAGGTCTTGAATATATCTCTTTATGTCTGCTAATGCTGTGTTTGATGGTGCATTTTTGCTGCCCTCAATCTCTTTTGTATTTACCTCTCCTGGATCAATGTTCTCAGGGTTGGGGGCTGGGAGTGTTTTCTTAATTCTACCTTTCGTCATGTTTTTGGTTCCTTCCATACAAGTGTACAGTGTAATTCCCCGACCCTGTTCTTGTTGTTTAAGGCTCCTCTAGAGGGCGCAGGCTAGGAGCTTTAGCCCTCTTCAATAGGTTATCAGAGATTAGAGTTCACCCACGGGCAGTGTGCGCTAGCTCCTCCCTTCTGGGCCAGTCAACCTTTGCAGGCCTTCACTGTGTCAGTGTGCACTGATCTCAGGGAAGTAACTGGGTCCCGGCCAGGGGCGTGGCCTAGTTGAAGCAGATTCCACCAATCCGCTCAGCGAGGGGAATAACCAGATGAAGCCACTTCCTTATGGAGTTAGGGCTGTCCTGCCCAAATCCAACATGTTGTCCAGTCAGTTTCCCCTTTCCCGTGGGAGGGTCTTATTCTCATCACTCACCCTGTCCCAGAGAACTGCTGGACTGCCCGACCTCTGACTTCAGCGCGGCTGAGGTGGGGATTCACGGTGCCTCTGGGTGGGTCGTGTGCAGTGCGGGTCCCAGCGAGCTGCACGTCGGGCTGTTCAGCTCCGGGCTCCGGCAGCTCAAGCCAGTTGCTTTGGCTCGGATCGCTTGTTCAGGTCGGGCGGAATTCAGGCGTCTCGAGGCGGGTGCCGTGCTCGCTGATCTTATCTTCACTAATAGTAACCCCAGGACCTCTTATTTGAGCGGGTTTTTGCGCTTTAGTTTCTTTCTGGGTTGTGAGAGTCTATCTCTCTCTGTTTGGGTCTCTCCAGGGTGTTTTATTCTGGCATTTGAGCTGTCTCTCTCAGAGAGGGTCTCTCTCCTGCTACTTACCAGTCCGCCATCTTGTCTCTTCCTCACAGTAATGCTTCTTATCTCCCACACACCAACCACAAAGGTTTTCAAAGGTAAGTGCAGGCTCATTTTATTTTTCTTTATAGTTTGCATTTTCTTTAGCATTTTGCATAGTATTACAGTAATCATTTTCATATGACTTTATGGGTGCAGAATGAATCATCCGAGCTTCCATTTTTGTTATGGAAAATTTTTTTTCTTTTTTTAGTACCAGAAATCAAACTGAGGACCTTGGGCTTGCCAGGTAGGCTCTTGTGCCACTGAGCTATATCTCTGGCCCAGGAAAATTCATTTTGATCTACAAGTGATTTTGATCAGAATTCTGAAGTGAATTATGCTGCAAACCATATACTGTATGTATAACCTATTCTAATCATAGCCATTCCTCCAGCACTTTCACTTACATCCCTTTCTCAATCCCACATGGTTCGGTATTTTTTGTTTGTTTTTGTTTTGTTCTGTTTTTGAGACAGAGACTTGTTATGCAAATCAAACTGGCTTTCACATTTCTTATGAATGTGGCTAGATTTGAACTCATGGTGATGCTCCTGCCTCAGCCTTCCAAATGCTGGACTTGCAGGCATGTGACACCAGGCCGGGCCTTATTTTTTCCTTTTCAGTACTTGTTTTGTAATTTATTGTCTTGTTGTTCTATTCATTATTTTCCTAATTGTACAACGTATTGTATACTGTGTGATAATTTCATATTATTTTGATTTATGTTACATACCACGTACATCTAAATCAAAGTAGTTAATATTTTTATCTCCTTAAATTTTCTGAAAAGTTGTATAACACAATTACACAAACTTTGAATATTTGTAGTTTGCCCTCTCTCTTCCCCTTGCCCTCACTCCCTTGCTTCATCCCATTCCTCCTTTCCTGTGATAATTAAGCTTGGGGGGAGAAGAGACAAGATGGCGAACTGGTAGGTAGCAGGAGAGAGACCCTCTCTGAGAGAGACAGCTCAAATGCCAGGATAATTAAGCTTAACTTTAGATTTGATTTGACTAATAAGTGCCCAGGGAGGTGATAGAATTGTGATGGCACAATGCTCACCCATCGGTTGACCAACAATGAGTTCATAGATGAATGGGCTATTAGGAGTTGGGGTCTAGGGAGAAGAAATAGATCATGGAGACATGACCTTGGCGACTGTCTGGTCCCTGTTCCCTCTCTCTCTGGCTCTTTCCTTGCTCTGTGCTTCCCAGCTGCCATGAGGTGAACAGCTTTCCTCTGCAACCCCCTTCCACCATGTTTCTGCCTTGAAGTCAGCCAACCATGATCTAAACATCTGAAACTTCAAGTCGACATAAACCTTTGCTCTTTTGAAGCTGTGCAGGTTACTTATTTTGTTCCAGTGAACAAGCTGACTAATATACCTTCCTTATTTTTATTTTCAGTGCTGGGGATCAAACCCAGGGCCTTGTGTGTGTTAGGCAAGCCCTCCAACAACACTGAGTAGCACTTCCATCCCTCTTTTAAAGTTGCCTCTCTTCAGGTTGATTTGCTCAGATATTTTATTATGGTTACAAAAAGCTAACACAATCAATTTAGATTTAGCTGGTAATCTCTTGTAATATTTTCTTGTTTGAATATTCTGTAACATATATTTGTACCTAGAGTTAATTGACTCTTCCTTCCTATTGCAAAAGTGATGAATAAAATTGGAACTATTAGGTAACCATGGATTATAGAAAGTTGCAAAACAAGTAATATTTTCTCAGTAAGTATATAGATTGCAATCTTTATTTTTCTGGTAGATCTCCTTTCCTGGGGTGTTAGTTTTCTATTGCTATGAGATCCCAAACTTGGCACTTCAAAGCCATGTACATTTGCTATCTCTTGGTCTCTGAGTTTGGACATGGCTTAGCTAGCTCTTCTGCTCAGGGTCTCACAAGGCTGCTATCATGTCTTCAGTTAGGTTGCATTTGGGGGCTTGAATGAGAAGAAATCTATTTCCAAGCTCATTCAGTTTGTGGTGAAATTTATTTTCCTATTTTAGACAAATGAGGTCCCCTGTCTGTTGCTGACAGCCAGCTAGAGATTTACTTCAGGTCCCAGAAGTTGACTACAGCTGTTGGAGGCTGTTCCTCATTCTTTGCCATGTGGGGTTTCCTCAACATGGGTTGCTTAATTCATATAACCAGCGAGGGGATCTCCAAACACAGCACTCTCACTCCCTCTCCTACACCCACTTTGTCTTCATGGGTCACGTCACTACTGATTCAGCAGTTACCAACCGTCCTTTGTCAGAGTCTCTCTAGGGCTATTTTTGGACTGAAGTCTGGTTTGCTCCTGTGGAAGGGATGGTGGAGACCATATCACCCAACACCTTCCATGGCAGATGGAAAATTGGCTCCTTTATGCCTAGAAGTCAGCTGGTCTGGCGTCAAATCCATAACTCCCTATGTGGCTCTTTGTAGATCTGTACTACATTGCTTTACTTCCTTCTGGCATGGATGGATTCTCTCTAAAAGCTTGGGTGATGTTACTTCTCATCTTCTTGTGCATCATTTGCTTCTTTATTTTAGATGACCAAAGGGTTTTTATTTTTCTTTAAAGTCCAGGATTTTACTAGAATACTACTTACTACTTGTCATTCTTCAATTTTAACCTGAAGAAACCATTACAGACCTTTATTTTTTTTACCAGAAAAACATTCAAATTCTAGTTTTTAAGATCTGCTTCAGTATGGGCCAGGGATACAGCTCAGCAGTGCAAATCCTGCCTGGCAAGTGTAAGGTCATGAGTTTGATCTCTGGTACAAAAAAAAAAATCTGCTTCAGTTTATCTCTCCCAGGTAACTCATAAATCCATAGTATTGCTATGATTATCCCCACTTCTTGGCCAGTCTCTCAAATTTTTTATCATCTCTTTCTAAATTTATTTTTTTAATCTCTTTTTTTTGTTCCAGCACAACTCTTTGCTCTGTCTTTTTCCAGTTTACATTTCATTGCTGGTATGATTTTTCAGATTTTGTTTACTCTCTCCTGGTTACTCTCTCCATGAATCTCTGATTCATGATGCTCTTACTTCCTTTTTGTCCTTATTTTTTCTCAATGGTATTTGCCTGATTTTTAAAAACACCCTGCCCAGTAAACCAGTCTCATCAACAGCGAGACCTTATGTGTTCGGTTAGTGGCATATTCCTTTTTTCCCCACAAGGTACTTGTGTATAGAATTGACATCAATATTTTTCTATTGTTCGTTTTCTCATCATATTTGCTTTTCCTGACTTTTTATGAGTAGCAGAATTCAGCAAAAATTTTCCAACCTGAAAGCACTTCTCTGGTATTTTTGTGGAAGGGTGGAAAATATAATACATTATTTCCAGATATTTCCTGTCTCCATCTCTCTCACCCTTTCATCACCTTTTTATTATTCCTGGTCTTCTCTATGGTGATCTTGCCCCCTAATTATTATTCCTCCCTATGAGGCCTATCTTGGGACAGGATGTCTGCTACCATATCACCCAATCTGTACTCCCCTTAAATGGGTATCTATTATATAATCCTAGATCATCTTTTCCACTACCTGAAAAACTATTTTCCTTCTGATTTATTTTACTCTTCTTAATTGATCAGTCTTTCTTTCTTGCCATTATCTCCTTTTAGTATCTTCCTGTTTATTTCACTAGAGAATTTGCTTTTTGATATTTACATTTGTACCATTTTGTTTGAAGTTTTAATTTTAGTTGTTACTTTTAGATGCATCTATTTTCAGAGTGACCTCTTTTAGGTATGGGAATTTATTTATAGTGTGTAGCCATTTCTTCTTTTGAATTCTTTAATTTTCCAGGTATGCTCATGCAAGGTCATGCTTTAGGTACATCACAGAATCTCAAATGGCTGTCCTGACTTCCTGTGTTATATTTAAAAGCATACTTAGGAAATAAGCTCTGGAAAGAAAAGAGCTCTTAATTTTCCTTATTGATGTTTAAAAGCTCTGTTGACTCAAGTCACCTATATTAAGCCCAGAATATTTATTCAATCTTAAAATCAGAAAATGCTATTATTTGCAATAATATGCATGAACCTAAGTGAAAAAAGCTAGCACAGAAGAAAATTCTTCTCAGCCTCACTGAGGAGTCTGTGAAGCAGAGTGTAGGGTGGTACCTGCCGGGGGCTTGGATGTGGGGTTGCTGCAGACTGTGTCAGGAGGTGTCAAATTTCTGTGATACAAGCTGAGGAAGTTCTGTGAATCTAACACAGAGCAAAGTTCCTACAGTAACTGATACTGTATCATGTACTTGGAATCAGTATTTCACTCTTATGATTATTGACTTTTAGTTTCTTTTAGTTTATCGCAGCACCAAATCTGCCTTTGACACTTAGATCTAAGAAATCTGATGCTAATAATCATTAACTTTGCCTTTTTAAGTGTACAAATATATAAGTGTACAAATATCTATGTGAAAGTGGTTTGTTATAGAAAATCAGCACATCACTCCGAAAATAGACAAGGAATTTGCCGAGGGAGTAGATCTTAAATGTCCTCACCACAACACAAAGGTAAGTTTGTTATCTAGTGGGTGTGTTAATTCTTTTGCTTGTAGTATCTGCATATCAAAACATCCCACTATACTCCTTAAAAACATATTTTTTGTCAATTTTATTTCACCACAAATGAAAATGTCTTGAAAGTTATATCTAGACAGAAGAGTTAAATTGTTTTAGAAAAAAAACAGAATCATTAGTTCTGGGTGTAAAATAAATAAGTGTAACTATATGATTAAAAATTGAGCTAGTTTTGTTACAGCTTATGAAATACCCTTAATTGCTCCACTAATTGTTCAAACCAATGGAAAAGTCCTTCTCAAAGTGGCAAATGATTGTTTGTAGACTTGCAACTTAACAAAAGTGACTGATCTTGATTTTAAGCATATCAATTAGATATAGACGTTGCTAAAACTATACATTCTCATAACATAATTGGTAAATTTATATAAAAGTGCACTGGGTCAAATCTTGAGATTTTCCTGAGTCAAAATATATTATCAAAATATAATATTGATGGAGTGTATATTAAACAAAGAATAACACCAAAAATATTGTGCGAAGTGTATAAACTTACATTGTTGTTCCTGTATGTCATTTCTATTATGTCATATAAGTAACATATTTTAATGAAAAATGTTTGAGATCAATTACCTATAGCAGTTCCCTCCTCCTGCTTTGTGTGTAAGAGTTTTTGAATTTTCTTTTTGTCTTGAGTCTCTGCCTTAGTCTGTTTGGAGCAGAGCTATCATGAGTGAATTATCTCTTAAACACTCCACTTAGCACATTATTGCACTGGGAATTATGTTTCCAACAGATGCACTCTAGGGGACCCTCTCATACCATAGCAGCCTCTGTAATTATGTAGCCAGGGCCGTATGAGGTAGAAACTCTCACCTTTGCTGTGTTAAGAATTCGAGTGAGCAGACTGGCGAGTGAAACTGGAAGGCAGCCCCAGAGTGCTACCGAGCAGAAGCCCACAGGTTGATCCGTGGTGATAAAAGGGGCCCCCACAACTACCAAAAGCTGTCTCATCTTCTGAGAGTCATGCAGGGAAATACCTGCCAAGGGACCATGCCCCATGACTAGTTGGCAAGCCAGGGCAGGCCCTAGTCAGCAGAGGAGGAGGGCCCTGTGCCTCCCACAACTACCATTGTCACCCTGCAGCTCGGGGTGGAGAAGGGAGAGAGATGGTCACTGTAGATCGTGACTTCTAAACTTGATAAAAGAGAAAATATCAGGATTTGAATGAATTCTTTTTCTGCCTATGCAGAAATGGAAACTTGAAATAGAAATGAATGGAACCTGGAGGAGAAAGAAGGAATTCTTGCAGACTTAGTTTGTGCTGCTGGCAGCACCTACTTAATGCAGTGATGAATCTCATTGCGCCATGCTGCACCTTGGAGTACTGTGGGGACCAGGGGCTGCCTGGGGGGAGGGAAGAGACAAAGATTTTATTTTGAAAGATTTTAATAAGGAGCTAATAGTTTGAACAGACGCAAAATAAAATCTAGAACTTCTTTCTTCTGACAGAGTGCGTACATAAAAGCAGCATTTACTTTTAAATTATTCCATCTAGTCCAGTTTTCCGTAGTGTTTTTATCATGAATGGGTGTTGGACTTTGTCAAAGGCTTTTGCTGGCTGGGGATATAGCTCAGAGGCATAAACACCTGCCTGGCAAGCACAAGGCTGGGAGTTCAATCCCCGGTATCAAAAGCTTTTTCTGCATCTATTGAGATGAACAGAGTCTTTGACTCTATTAATATGGTGTATTACATTTATTGATTTGCATACATTGCATCATCCTGGCATCCCTCAGATGAACCCTACTCAACCATAGTTTATAATCTTCTTGATGATTTGCTGCATTCTGTTTTCCAGTATCTTATTAAGGATTTCTGCATCTATGTTCACTAGGACCATTGTTCTGTAGTTTTCTGGTTGGGTCCTTCTCTAGTTTAGGTTCAAAAGTAATACTTGGTTCTAGGAATGATTTTGGAAGTATTGCTTCCCTTTCAACTTCAGTAAAGAGTTTCAACATTAGAGGCATTAGGATTTCCCTAAATTTCTTGTAGAATTCAACAGTGAATCCATCAGGGCCTTGGATGGTCTTTGTTGGCAGATTTTTAATTACTTTTTAATTGTATTCACTGATACCAGGTTATTTAGAATATTCATATCTTCTGATTCAGTTTTGGTGATTCATATGTGTCCAAGAATCTATCCATTTCTTCTGTATTTTCCATCTGATTAGAGTACAGGTTATTGAAGTAAGTAAGGCTGATCTGAATTTCCACAAGATCTGATGTGATTTCACCCTTTTCATTCCTAATTGCTTGAATCTGAGTTTTTTCTTTCCTTCTTTTAATAAAGTCGGCTAAGGGTCTATCAATTTTATTTAATCTTTCAAAGAACCAACTCTTCAGTTCATCAATTCTTTGTCTTTTTTAGTCTCAATTGCATTAATTTTTGCTCCAATCTTTATAATAATTTTTCTTTCTCATATGAGCTTTGGTTTTGATTTGCTCTTCCTTTTCTAGGAGTTTGAGGCTTAACATTAAGTTGTTTATTTGATCTCATTGTTTTCCTGATGTGAGAATTTACCACTATAAATTTCTCTCCAATGACTGCTTTCATTGCATCCCATAAGTTCTGATATGCTATATCAGCACCTTCATTTGATTGTAGATACTTTTTAATTTCTTCTTTAATTTCCTCTGTGACCCACTGGTTTTTCAGGAGGGTGTTGTTTAATTTCCATGTGTTTATGAAACTTTTGTGGTTTCTTTTGTCATTGATTATCAATTTCATTGGACAATGGTCTAATAACATGCATGGGATAATTTCATTTTCTTTATTTACTTAACCATGCTCTATGGGCTAACATGTGGTCTATTTTGGAAAATATCCCATGTGCAGCTGAGAAGAATGTATACTCTGATATTGTGGGGTGGGATACCCTATAGATATCTACCAAGTGCATTTGATCACAGGTTTGTCTTATTTCTGATATTTCTTTGTTGACTTTTTTTGCATGGTTGATCTATCTAACTGAGAGTTGGGTATTAAGGTCCTCCATTACAATTTTGTTAGTACCTATTTGATTTTTCATGTCCATTAATATTTCTTTTATGTAGTTGGGTACACCAGTGTTTGGTGCATATATATTTATGATTGTTATCTCTTCTTCTTGAAGTCTTCCTTTAACAAGTATGTAGTGATCCTCTTTTAGTTTCTTTTGATCAGTCTTCAAGTCCACATTGTCTGCAAATACGGTAGCTACTTCTGCTTTTTTTCTGGGATTCTGTTGTTTGCAGTATTGGTTTCCATTCTTTGACTTTTTTTTAGTTTTTATCAGTACCAGGGATCGAACTCATGGCCGCGCGCTTTCAAAGCAGGTGCTTATGCATCTGAACTAAATCCCCAGCCCTTGACTTTTCATCTATGAATCTCTTTTTGACTAAATGTGTTTCTTGTATGCAGAATATTGTTGGATCTTCCTTCTTGATCCATTCTGCCAGTCTGTTTCTTTTGGTGAGTTCAGACCATTTATATTGATGATTATAACAGATATGTATTGGCATATCTTTGTTGTATTATTTTCTTGCTGTTGATTTCCTGCCTTTCCCCTTTGTTTAATTGCTTGCCCTGCCTGGTGACTTCCTTCTATCAGTGTTCTGGTGGTTGTGGACTTTGTTTTCCCTTTCTAATATATGCTTCAGAGCATTTTGAACAGCTGGTTTGGTGGTAATGAATTTCCTTAGGTGGTGTTTGTAATGGAAGTATCTTATTTATCCATCAGTTTTGAAAGATAGTTTTGTGGAGTACATCAATCTGACTTGGAGTTTGTTTTCTTTTACAGCTTGAAATATCTCACTCCAAGCTCTCTCTGATTCAAGAAGGTGAAATTTTGTGACTTTCTGATGGATTCTGATGGACTTTCTGATGGATTCTGATAGGTGATTTGTTTCTTTTCTCTGTCTTCAAGATCTCATATTCTATCCTCACCTTTATTCAACCTGCTGCATATACTTTCAATAGAGGTTTTAATCTCTTAGATTTCTTTTTGGATCTGTTTCATGGATTCCATTTCTTTCTGATGTTGGGTATTTATGGTTCCCATCATTTTCCTAAGCTCTTATTTTTTTAATATACATCTACTCTAATATCTTCCATTTTGAGTATTAGTTCTTTTTATAGCTGGGACATTTTTTACATATCCTTTTTGACTTGTTTATTCACTGCTGTTGCTATTTTCTCAGATGAAGAAATACAGATGGCAAATAAATATATAGAAAAATGTTCAATGAGATGCAAATTTTAAAAACACTGAGACTCCATCTCACTCTAGAAAGAATGGCTATCATCAAGAAATAAACCAATAAAAATGCTGGAGGGCCTGCAGAGAGAAAGGAACTCTTCTCCACCATTAATGAGAGTGTAGACTAGTGCAATCACTGTGGAAATCAGTGTGGAGATTCCTCAAAAAACTAGGATTAGAGGTCCCATTTGACCCAGCTATTCTCCTCTTGGGTATCTTCCCTGAAGAATTAAAAAAATCATACTATAGCAATATATGCACACCATATTTATAGCAGGAGACTTTGTAATAGCTAAATCATGGAAACTACTCAAATGCCAATCAATTGAGAAATGGATAAAGAGATGTGATATATATATATATGTCAGATGTAAGTAAATTTGGGGCACTTCTAAGTAAATGGATGCAACTTGAGACCATACTCCTGAGTGGAGTAAATCGGACTCATATGTGTAAGTATCACATTGTCTCCCTGGTATACAGAACTGAAACAATAAATAAGGACCAAAATGTACAATGGATATTGTGAAATGGGGAGAAATTTTCAGAAGTAAAAAACTAGGATGAGAGAAGGGAGAAAAGAAGGGAAAAGGAGAAAATGATTTTTAAAAGGATAAAATGGAAACAAAGCTTTTTAAATAGGGAGAAGAACATGGGTTGAAGTGAGGAGAGGGGATTTGAAAAAATAGAGAAATCAAAATATATCATGCACAAAATATATCATTCCCTATGATGAATGTGATCATTATGTGTATCTAAAATGTACCAATAAACTTAATTATGTAATAAAATATTCCATAAATTCTGCAAGCACATTAAAACTAATGGTTCTGTGTAGTTTTTTCAAGGTTTTTAACCCACCTGTGAATTTTACTTCCCACAGTATCTTTGGTTTGGTTATAGTTTGCACTTTCCCCCAAGGTTTCATGTGTGGAAATTCAGTCCCCACTGTGAGGTATTTAAAGGGTAGAAACATAATCCTATCACAGTGTTCATAGATGGAAGTCATTGGGTTAGAGCCCTCTTTATTCCCAAGAAGAATGAAAGACCAGAGAGAAAACTATGTGAGTTTAGTCCCTTGTCTCTTACGTAGGATACTTTGCATCACCTCAGGTCTCTGCCAGCAAGGACATCAGCAGATGCAACACCTTGCCCTTGGACCTCCAAAACTCTGAGCCAAATGCACCCCTTTCCTTAAAAAGTTACCCCCAGTCAAGGTATTCAGTTATTAGCAACAGAAAATGGATGTACAGAGTTCTTTGCGTTGCTGTGCTCACTTAGCAAGACAGCTTGGACAGCCTGCCACATCCCCACACCTGGGAGACCATCAGAGGTCTCTGACTTCTCAGTTAAGGTCCTCATTGAGAGACAGCTAGCTTTTTTCCAACAGCCTATTTCAGACAATGACTCTTGATCTCCCAGGCCCCCTCCTGTCTTTCAATCCACAGAAAAATCCTGAGTTACAGCTTAACCAGTTTCCCGTTCCATCTCGGTACCAGGCCCTTTGCCCTTCCTATCCACTCCGTGTTCCTAGACTCCAGGGTGGAGTGTGTCTCAGTCACATCAAGGGATCACTTCTTCCTCTTCAGCACCAGTTTCCTTGTGCCTGAGGGGGTTCTCAGTTATATAAAAAGGCAGCTCGTAGCTCAGGAATGCAGGAACATAACTGATATGTATCCAACCTCAGTAGGTTATTAGGTACGGAAAATGTGAAGACCAACTGGCTCCTTAAAATTTTGGAAGAATATTACATGAAAAGGGATAGCTTGGAATGTGTCTAAAGACGTAATGAAAATCAGGAGGTGAACTCCTTGTGTGGGGATGTGGCAGAAGGGCCTGAGGTCAGCAATGTCCCTAGGGCTCAGCTCCAGGGACTTCTGAGCAGAGTGGGTCTGTGTGTCATATGGAATGCGGAATTTTTCTTCATTCTGTCCTCTGTGCATACTGAGACAACCTCAGCTCCCATCTGTGTCTTCCTGAGGCAAAGTCTCCCCATTCACAGAGATGTTGAGTTGAGCTAGTGTGCTTTTCCAGGAGGAGACAATTTGGGGTATAGGTTCTAATCTGGGCTGGCTGGTGTTTGCCAGATTGAAAATGGAAATACCCACTCATGAAACAGACTCAGAAGTCTGTGGACGTGAATGTGATGAGGTAACTGTTTCAGTGCAGCTCTTCATAGGCCGTGACAGACAGTTCCAAGAGCACAAGACAGCCGGGTCTGACCCTTCTGGAGATGAGTGAGTGGGGGTCTCAGGGGTTGGGGGTAAGGAGTCAGGTGGTTTGAGGAAGGGATCATTTTTCACTTGAGACTACTGTTCTCTGTGTAGCCTTTGAAAATTTATGTGCTCTATACTTTTAGATATAAGCTTAGATAATGTATAAAATTTGAGATAATATTAAAATGGCAACAAGTCATGACATGCTTAAACATTCATAAGGTTGACCACATGGTCCAGTAGCCTGCATCATTCTTTCTGGTGATCAGCAGTGAAACATTTGGGGACATTCTGCTTTTCTAGGCACTGACTATACAAGTCAAACATTAAATTCTCAGGATTGCTCCATGGGCTCACTCCAGGGACCACTCATCAGGGTGGGTCTGTATGTCACAAGAACATGAGAGTTTTCTCCATTCTGTCCTCTGTGCACACTGAGATGACCTCAGCTCACATCTGTGTGGTGTCCTGTGGTGGTCTTCCCATCCATAGAAATATTGACTTGACCCTTGGAGCTCCTGATCTCAGTGGGTTTTTTTTCCACAAAAAGACAGTTTGGGGTTAGAGTCAGGGATAAGAGTCAGTCTTATCCCTGATCAAAATGAGTAATAACCATTCAAAGTCAAAGAAAACAAATTTAACACTATACAAAAATCTTTGTCTACATGCTTAGAGAAAATAAACTCAAAGGCATACAATTTAAACTCAAAAAGTAAAATTTCCAGACAGAAGGCTTAAGAAATGTGTGGTGATTAACAAAGAAATTCTATAAGCACGTGAATTAATAGCTGTACAATTTTTTTTTGAGACAGAATCTTGCTATTAGTGCAGGCTGGCCTTAAACTCACTTATGTAGCCCAGGCTGATCTCGAACTCAAGAGACCTTCCTGCCTTAGCTTCCTGAGTGCTGGGATTACAGGTATGCACCACCATGCCCAGCAATAGCTGTAAGTTTGAAAATGGCAAAACTGAATCTATAAAGATTGGCCCAATAAACTCATGTTTAAAATTAAATTCTCACATAGGTTAGCTTAAATGGAAATAATGCTGGAATACAGCATAAGAATAAGGTATGCTTGGAAGTCTGGGAGGAATGGGGGACGGGCCCCCAAATAGTTCTGCTCCTGCAGAACAAAAGCGCCATCCAGGCACACTCATCGTAAAGGGGAAACAGTGCCAAGAGGGTCACTTCCAGCCAGGGGCTCTGTGATCTGAGGACAAGGTGACTCCTACAGACCACAGCAATCACAGAGCCCAGCTCCACAGGCTGGGTCATTTTTTTCTGAGTCTTTTTTTTTCTTGGTTTGCACAGGAGAGAATGACCTGCTGAAGTCCCTCACGTCAGTGAACTGCTGGTCCTGTAGGGTGTGTGCTGTGATGTGACCATGTCTCTGGGACTCTCCAGGCCTGAAGTATACCCTGTAGCCCCCTCCCCAACAAGAAGACCTGGCCACCCCAGGAACACCTGCTGTGCTTGTTGGTGCTGGGATTCACTGGCTGCAGCCTTGTTCTTGTCCCACCCTACACGCTGTGCTCACGTACCTGCAGCAGTGAATCCCAGGAGCGGGATAGACCCTGACACATGCTCAACCCCATAAATGGGAAACATGAATAAAATCCTTGAAAGTGGTTAGAGAAAATGACATGCTAAACATAGGGACATGCCAATGTGAAGGTCTGTGACTTCTCCTCAGAAAATATACCAGCCAGAAGTAATTGAAGGAATATTTTCCTTCAATGCTGATAGAAAAGATCAACCCAGGCTATTATATGTAGCACAGGCATCCTTCAGGACTGAAGACCAAATAAAATAAATACAAAGATGGATGGAAGTGAAAGGAAACTCAGTTCATCACTAGAAAACATGCTATAAAAACATGGGAAAGGAATTTCTTCAAGGTGAAGGTAAATAACATAAGGATGTAACTTCAAGGAAAAAAAGAACAAATGGACAGTATTTGGATTAATGCCATAGTTTATTTTTTCCATTAAAATTCTTTAATATATGTAATGCACTTGAATACACGAATTATACTATTCTTACTTATACCATATGACATAGAGATTACATAAACAATGAAGGAAAAATAATCTATATGTCTGCAAGGTTTCTTCTACATTTTACTTAGAATCTGAATAAATGAAATTTAGATTGCAAAATATAAACCCTAATCTGTGAAAAGATTAGGGCACCTAGTATTATTCCCAGAGCCACCAAAATACAGTGACAACTTC
>PVJX010041990.1:0-14390 GCA_004027295.1 Dolichotis patagonum
TACAATTACACCAACCTTGGCCTCAACTTTTGCCCCTAGCCTTAGCCAAGCTCAGGGCACTTCCCCAGGCTCCTACATTTTTAAGTCCTTTTGACTTATGTATGGCAGGCCATTCTTACTCCACAATCTTCCTACCCCACAGAGTCTCCCTCCTCTTGCTGACTACATCCCAATCCTCTCCTTCCTCCAACACTTGTTGCCACAACATGCTGATCTCTGCCTTCCTCAACCTTCTGAAGGGACCAAGCCAGATCCCCCTAGTCCCCAAGAGATCTAATTTATCTCAGATGTTCTAAATCCACAGGACTACAACCAAGATGGAGTGGCCCCTACCTGGTCTTCTTGGCAACCCCAACCGCAATCAAAGTTGCTGGACTCCCATCCTGGTTTAACATCACACAAGCTAAATGGTGCCCTCTGAATCTAACCATCCCGAGTGGTCATCTCATCTTCTGTCACCCACCCGTCTCTGTCTCACCAAGGCCTCACAGACACAACCCTCAGGCTAAGTCACATTCTGTTATCCAATTTGGTTCCTAATTCCTTACATTTTATTAATTATCCCTTTTACAGCAGGACTCTTGACACTCTTTCCTAAAGGCTCCCACAGCATGCGTAAGATCATCTTCGTGTTGTTCTACTCTTAGCTGTTTAGTCAAACGAGAGACCCCTGAGGGCCTGAGCTCATATCTGCCTTACAGTGGCACAGCCGCGGCTCTCCCCGCTCCTCTTATTCTTTCCAGCTCAACTCGTGAACCAGAGATGAGCCCTACCGACCCACACCTTTAATTTTTACCCTTTAAGATGGGACTTTACTTCTCCTAACCCCACACTTATTTTTCAGATTCTACCTCACCATGTTCCTGATAATAGGACACATTTAAATCAAAGGCACCTTTCTTCCTACCTCCCCTGGATTCTAAATATAATAGTGGCCTTCCTCCTCACAACACCTTGTCTCTTTTTTTCTTTTTTTCAGTCCAAAATTCAGACACGTGCCAATGATGAAGTTGTCCTGGCCAAACCACCTGGTATCAGCTTCTACATGGACATCAACCATCATCCCTGTCAACCCTCCTAAGCCCCAATACAGCGCCCCCTTCCAGCAGGAAGTAGGAAGAGAGAGACTTCGCCCCTTTTCTAACAACAGAAAGACAGGAATGAAAGAGTTGTTCCCTGGAAAGCTGCGATGGGAGGCAGGACCAAGGGGCGGGACCAAACTGTAGTCACCTTTTCCAGTACCTGTCCCCGCCCTGGGCACCACCCAGGTCAGAGGTTATATGAGTACCCTAACCCGCACGTGCGGGTTAGAGAAGGCCAGGCTGTCTGTGGTCGTGGACTTTTCTCTGCGTCCTTGGGAATAAAGGTCTCTTTTATCTCATATTTTGCTGTTTCACCGCGCCGAAAATCCTAACAGGCATCACCTGTGGATGTCTCTGTCCTTCAGACTGCAGGGGAGAGGCTCAGGGTCCCACAGGATGGGGGACATCGTCTCTCCACCCCCAGGTCAGTTAAAGCTGTATGCCTGAAAATTCCACGCAGTGCTGCCCAAGCTGGCCCCGGGGCCCGGCCTGGCTGCTTAGCAGGAAGCAATCAGAGCCAAGGGAGACACATGCAGACAGCAGAGGGCGCTGCTGCTGGCCGAGCTTCTGCAGCCTGGCTCGAGCTTCTGCAGCCTCATGGAGCCCCATAGCCCAGGCTGCCTGATGAGGAGTCCACGGGAGACCAGAGGGCGAAAAGCACGAGCAAGAGAGGGGACCAGGACTGGGCGCAGGCCTTTCTGCACCTGGCTCTCAGTCACCATCCCCAGGGCCACCCTGTGCTAACCGAATGCGTGTGGTGTCAGCACCATCCACTCTGCCCCCTCCGAAGCACATGACACCAAAACCTGATGGATGCCACAGGTCACCTGCATGTTCTGCACTCTGCAGAGGCAACAGGAACCTCGATCTATATGTCCCCAACACCCCCCGGCACGCAGAGGATGCCAGTCAGCGCACAGCCACACACAGTCACGTGCATCCATGTGCCCTGCCGGCAAATGTGTACACGTGTGAACACACATGTGCACACAAGTGGGATGTGCATACACCGTGCACACACAGCCGCTGGCAGGTGAATGCACATGCAGACGTGTACATGTGTGTACACACACTTTGCACACACCAGCACACAGGCACAGGCATGCATGCCTGCATCCCCAGCAGGTCTCCCCGATGGCAGGGCTTCCTCCCAGCTCTGAGGGGCCTCCCGGCCACCTGCTCACTGCTGCCTGTGTGGAGGCCCAGATAGGGTCTGGGCAGAGCCTTGCGTGTGGCCCAGAAGGCTCTCCTGGCTCTGGTGGGGAAGCCAGGCCACCCTGAGTGAGGGGTGAGGTGTCCTCCCTGCCCCAAGGAGCCCACAGTGGGAGGCTGCCTGTGGGACACTTGACAGGGACAGACACAGGTGAATGCCAATGTGTACAGGGAGGAGAGGGTGGGTGGTGAGGCAGGGAAGGGCACGGGAGCGGCACTGCAGGACACGCAGGACTCGGGGGCCTGGGGAGCCAGCGAAGGCTCTGAGCAGGGCAGTGGGGAGGGATGCGTGCAGGAGGTACCGAAACTGGAGGGCATGAGAGCAGGGTGTGGGGAGAGAGAGAAGGGAGAGAGGCAGAGACAGACAGACACAAACCACCCTGGCACCCTAGGGCTGCCCTGTGGCCTGCAAGTGGGGTGCAGAGATGGCTCAGGCCTCTCCCACTCCCGCCCCGGCCAGGGTCAGGCGAAGACTTATAGGTAAGGACGCCCTGTTGCCTGAATTTCAGATAACGATGACTTGCTGGTCCGCATGTATTCCACAAAAGCCAAGGCGCCCTGAATCACCTGCAGCGCTGCCCATGGGGGTCACTGGCTGAGGCCGCCCAGTCCCTCCGCCCAGGCAGGCAGCCAGCACCTATCCCTCGGCCTGGCCGGAAGTGGGCAGAGGACCCTGGGCTGACCACGAGGTGGAGCTGCGCAGCTGGGGCTGCCAGGCTGCGCCCGTTGTCAGGGCACAGAGGACAGGAGGGGCCTGCATCACACATGCCCAGTGCAGCAGCTGGGCCCCTCTCAGGACTCCCTGGAGCCCCCATACCACCCTACACAGTTCCGGTGCTCATACACCCACACCCTTGAGGGCTCCGTGCCTGGTGCTGTGGGTTCTGGGCATTTTTTACCTCATCAGTCCCCCAGGGGACCTGGTGCCATAGCCCCCTTCACAGTGAGGACCCCTGGGGGGAGCGAGACCCTCCTCATTGTGGCCCACACCGCATTGCCCAGGGTACCACCATGGAGACCTCAGCCCTGCTCCCAAACTGCTACACTGAGGGGCCCTGTGGCCAAGGGTGCTGCCCACACTGACTGCGACCCACAGAGAATGCCACGACCTCCCACACTGGCACAGCTCTCAGGCTTCAGCCTTCTGAACCCTAAGTCAGGGAAAGCGCCACTGCCCGCACATCACCCCGTCTCAGTCTCTGTCGTAGCAGCAGGAACAGGCGGAGGTGAGGCCCACGGCCCAACAGCCCTGCAGCCTGGCGTCAGGCCTCAGACGCTGGGGAGGCCTCGTCCCTCCTTCATGCAAGTTGCTGAGGCTCTGACACGGGGGAAGGTCCTAGAATTCCTGCTGCAAGGCCCAAGAGCCTGGCGGGAGACGCCTACGGCCACGCCTGTCAGGCCCTCTGGGTACCTGCAGCCCCTGCTCGCCCTGGCTGCAAAACCCCATCCCCTCCTGTGCCCCAGTCACCCTGTGAACCTGCGCTGACCCTTGGTGCCTGGGAGCCAGTGAGGACAGCAGAGGCCACCCCACTGTGTGGGTGCCGGTGGCCCGGCAGGGTGGGCTCCCCACTGACGGCCGGGATGACGTCTGAACCTCACCAGGAAGGACTGGAAGAGCCGGAAGGAGCCCACAAGCCAGATGTACAGGTGGGAGTGCACCCTGGTGGAGGTGCCGTTGAAGGTGTTGGCCACCGCCAGGAAGGAGTAGGGCCCCACGGTGAAGAACTCCCAGTCGTAGGCGCCCGACGTGGCAATGCTCTGGTGGGGCTCGAAACGCCGGGTGCTGGGGTTCCACTTGTAGATGACGCTGTCAATGTTGTGGTTGTCACCTGGAACCAATGCAGTGCCCATGGCAGCCTGCAGGACTACAGCGCCCTCAGCGGCCCTGCCCCAGGTCCCTACCTGCTCTGGACATGTGCCACCACCAGTGTCCATCTTCTCTCTACCCCAGGCCCAGCGGGAAAGACTGCTCCTCCGTGGCTGCTGTGTCTTTCCCGTCCTGTCTGCAGGTCTCCTGGCCACATCTCCTGCCTCTGCCCAGGCACCCGCCCCAGGGGTCCTGGGGTCCAGGCTGGACATCCCCCCAGTCCCTGCCAGCACTTCCCTGCCTCACGCTGGTTCTCAGTGCCAGGGTTCCCCGTGCCCATGAGTGGAATGGCTGGGGGCTCCTCCCCTGCCTGGGGGCTGCAGGTTCCAGGGAGGCTAAGCTGTATAGCTTTGAGATGGCCCAGGCAGGGGGCCTTGCAGGGGAGGCTGCTGCCTCTGTCCCTCGGCCCCCTGGGTCTAGGATTGGGATAATTTGTTACCCATGCCTGGCAGACGCCAGGCCAGCGACCAGGCTTCCTGGCTCCCTGCTGCGCTGTCCACGCCCATCAGAGCCAGCAAAAGGCCGTTCTGTGGGGAGCAAGGGACCGACAACGTTCAGGTCCCTGAAGGCCACCCATGCTGTCACCCTTGGGACCGACCCTGGCCTGCTGTCCACTGCTCAGCTGGGCCAGCCAGGCAGTGCTGAGGGCAGGCTGCTAGGTAGCTTGTTATTTTCCTGCCAGGATGGAAGCCGGCAGGCAGTTCCTGCGGACAGGTCTCACACAGGACCCTGTCTGCCTTCCTGACTTGTGCACATGGTGACTGCAACAGGGCTCATCCTGATACAAAAATGTGAGAGGGGAGCCCCAGGACTAGGCTGGGTGTGACTTAGTTTGTTTTTGAGACAGGTCTTTGCTCTGTAGCCCAGGGCTGGCCTCAAAGTTTTATTCCTGCCTCAGTCACCGAGCACTAGTGTTACAAGACACGTGCCACCATGCCTGACTGATTGTTTTCTAACTGAGATGAAAATCCACCCTGGGCAGAGGTCATGCTCTTCCCCAGGAGTGGACTGCTTCTGGGTCAATGGCAACGTCTGCCCTACCTTCCCGGTGGTTGGCCACCGCCAGGAAGTGCTCCCCGTCCACCTTGAAGGCCTCCCAGTCCCGGGCGCTGTGGGTGGCAATCCTCTGGTAGGGGGTGAACCTCAGTCTCCTGTGGCTCCATTTGTAAATGACCGAGAACTCCTGACCTGCTTCATTTGGTCCGAAGTTCGCCACCGCCAGGAAGATCTGCAAGAGAGAAACCGGGTCAGCGCGGTCTCCCCAGGAGCCAGGCCGGATGCTGAAGGCTGCCGAGGGGGTGCTCGATCCCCAGGTCTGGGGATTATGCTAGCCGAGGCCTTACGTGGGCTTCTTTAGCCCATTATTCGTGCTTCCATCAGAAGGAAAAAAACGCCGTTGGGGAGCTCTCCACGCACAAGCACTCGCTCTGTGACTGGATGTGACCATCCCCCTCCTGCACTCGGGAAGTGGCTGTCACAGGGCGATGTGCAGCCACCGTGGGAGGGCCTGGCCAGGAGAGCCCGCAGCACCGTGCGCTTCTCATAGCCTGGGAAGTGCACACCTCCCTGGTACACCCACCCGTTTGAAAAGGAACCTGGGTATCTACTCAGGTGAGGGCACACAACGTTTTCTCCCATTTTTCTGAATTTCCTAATGTTTCTTTGATGTAGATTTATTTATTTGTGGCAAAAAATGAAAAATATCATCAAACAAAAAGAAAAAAGGAGCTCGGTATTCACTTCCACAGTGGACTTGGAGGCAGTGGGGCCAGTGGCGGAGGTGAGGGCTGCAGAGTGGTGCTTGTCTGGTTTGTCCCAGGTGAACGCCCAGCCATCTCGGGACTCCCCTGCTGAGCAGGTGAGGAGTTCTTTTTTCTTTTTTGTCTTTTTGAGACAGAATCTCACTACACAGTTCAGGCTGACCTTGAGCTCTCTTGTAGCCCAGGCTGGTCTCAAACTTGCAACAGTCCTCCTGCATCAGCCTCCTGAGTGCCAGGATTACAGGTGTGCACCACCACACCCGGCAAGGTGAGGATTTGGAAGGTGTCTGCAGGAGCTGGGGAAAGAAAATGCTTTCCTTCCTGGGGGGGGGGTGCCCTGTCCCGCCCCAGGACCTGGCCCTCGCTGGCAGCTGGGAGGTCGAATGTCTGCCGTGGTTGTGGGGGAAAAGCTCACGTCTTCTCTGCTGACCAGCTCCGCAGTTACACAGGGGACAACATCTCAGACATGGTCCTGTCCTCTGCTGTGGGAAGCCCAGCAGTCTTCTCAGGTCTACGCTGGCCCAAGAGCCTGTGACTGAGCCTTTCTCTACTGGGACTGGGTTTGCAAACCCTGAGAAAGAGTCTCGGGACCTGCAGGGTCTGGGGGGCCCCATGGGAAGGCAGGGCCATCACCGGCCTGCACTTGCCTTCTTCCCGATGGTGAAGTGTCGCCAGGACTGCGCCTGATGCGTGGCGATGTTCTGATAGGAGACGAACTTCCCGTCTGTCCACTTGTAGATGGCGGACGTGGCCTTCCGGTTGGCCGTTGCCACGAAGAGCCCCACCTGGGGGATGCCGAACACCTCGAGGCCCAGCGTCTCCGAGCTCGTGAACAGGCTCTGGTGCTCCTCCACGTAGTCCAGCTTGACTTCAGCTTGGGACGGGACATGGTGACCAGGTCAGCAGCCCGAGCCTGGGAGCTGGGCGACGCCTGGGGCTCTGGCCACAGCCAATGCCAAGCCTTGGCCCTGGTGCCGTGCAGATTGGCCTGCACGTGCCCTCGAAGGATAGGCCACCTGCAGAGAGGCCGGGCCTCTGTCTGGCCCCCGATCTGCACTGCCCGGGATAGGACGGGAAGGCCTCCCTGCACCATGTCCTTACCTGTTCAGTTCCAAGGCCCGCTCTTCTCCCCTGTGGCCCTGGGAGCAGCAGGACAGAGTGGAGCCCTCCCCCACCCCGCAGCCCATCTGCAGCACCCACTCCTCCTGCACTCTCCCCTTCTTGCTGTGGCATCGACTGCTGAGGGTGGGCAGCAGAAGCGGGGCTTCAAGATGCCTCGTGTCTGTGGTCCACCGGGCAGGGGGTGAAGGTTCTGACCCACCAGGAGGGAAGTGTTCCTGAGCCCCTTACCACAGACCGAGAAGAGGAAGCAAAGGTACCCAGTCCTGTTGCCATCCCTGGGACCACACCCAGCATGTGTTATGTGTTCCCAGATTAAATGCCCTGCCTTCTAGGGTAAGCGTCCCAGCCCAAATAATGCTGAGGGCAGCCTGGGTCTGGGGCCGCCTGACCTACAGAGGACGGGTTTCTGGCTGCCTGGGTGGTCCCTGGCTCCCAGGGGTCATTCCGGGAAGTGTCCCAGCCTGCAAAGCTCAGTGTGTGGCCATCTACAGATGGCCAAGGCCACTTGCCCCTTCATAACCTCTTCCCCGAGCTGTGCAGGGCTGGGGCTCTCCTGCCAGCTCCAAGTGACACGCGTGGGATGTGACATAGCCTCACCTGCCAACACCGAGACCCACTCGCTGCCTACACACAGGTACAGTCCCCTTTGGGAGACGTCGAACCAGAACTGGGCATCTTCTGCCTTGGAACAGGGTGGCCGGAACCCCAGGGTCACCTTCAGGTGGGCTTCTGCAGGGAAGCACAGCATGGGGTGGTGGGTGTTGGCAGTGTGAGGGCCAAGGGGGTCCCGCCCAGCACCCTCTCTGGCCTCTGTGTGGCCAGGAGGACCCTATGTCTTAGGGCCACCACTCTGCAGTGGGATCTGGGATGAGGACACACCCAGGCCACCACCCAGTGTCAGCCAGCCCTGGCTGCTGGCTACTCCTAGAGCTGTGTCTTCGCGTGCTCCGCCTGCACTGCCAGCGCTGCCAGTCCTGTGTCCCGGTCTTCCTGACGGGCTCGCGGTAACTTGGCTCAGCTGTGCCTGCTCTGCAGTGTTGCAGCCTCCCCAGCTGTGATTTTATTCTACCTTTTTGGGTTTTATAGACAGGGTCTCACTGTGCAGTTCAGCTGGCCTCAGGCTCATGGCGATCCTGCCTCAGCCTCCTGAGGCCTGAGATTTCCAGTGTGCGCCACCGTGCCCGGCTGCAGGCTGTGTTAATGAAGCATCACCATCCCGACTTTACAGTGGGATGACACAAATACAGCCAGGGACAGTGGATGGAGATAGGCTCTGGGCTGTGGGGACCACAGAAGGCAGAAGTGTACTCGGGGGCCAGGTTCCGCCTGACTGGCCACGGCTTGTGTACTGCCCGAGGGAGGGGCGGGGGAAATGGCCCAAAGGCTGCTTGGGCCCGGGAGAAGGGCACACAGAGTACTGTGTGCCATCTGTGGGGTCGGGCAGGGGCACTTGGCGAGAAGGGCGGTGACGATGGCTTGTCTGATGGAACCTGTCCTCCCACCACCCCAGGAGTGCACGAGGAGGTTGAGAAGGGGCCTCCATGTAGGGCCTGGGCGCTTGTGTCTGCTGCAGAGCAGGGACCACCAGCCTGGCCTACTAACCGTGCGGATATTTCAGCACCTCATTGTCATCCGGCTTCCCCTCGAGCCCCTGAAGCACCTGTGGGATGGACAGCTTGGCCAGGTGGGCCCTCCTGCTGGGGCACAGCCTCGGGGTGGCGTCCGAGCCTGGCAGCAGGGCCAGCTGCCTCACCAGGCCCTGTGGAGAGAGGGGCAGTGTGCTCAGAGCTGTGGGGCTGTGGGGTGAGGGGTGCTGGGCTCGTCCATTTATACCCTGGGGTGTTGGAGACCTCTAGGAGGCAGCACTGAGCAGGTTTTAAAATGAACTAATTGTCTTTCTGTAATTATTATGAGTCTATCCCCAGCCTAGGGGACTTGCTCCAAGGGCTGGCATGCAGAAAGTACAACTCTCCATGCCAGTGGTCACCGTGGAGACCTTTGTTGCTCCATGACACAGTGGCACCTCAGAGGGCAAGACAAACCATAGCTGAGGACCTATGGCTTACTGCCTACTGCAGAGCTATAAACTGCCTACCTTACTGATAAGAGAGTCCACCTAACTGGCAAGATGTATTGCCTAAGAATGTCTTTGTTGTAACTCCTCAAGATCCTGCTCAGTTTCCCACATTTATCAGCTTTTCCCTTCACTTTCCCTCACACTCCCTGAACTTGTTTGAAATCCAGTAAATACAGGCATTCCAGAGAATTCTTGGTCTTAGCTCCAACAGAGTTCTGACCTGCCTGGACCCCCAGACTTCATATTGCTTGTCTCATTTATTTAATCCCTTGCCACCCACTCATCAAGGGGGATCGAGAAGCCTGATTCAGCCCCTAGTACAGGGAGGAATAGGGGTGCTGGAGTCAGACCTTAGTGGAGCTGGGAGAGATGAGGACACATGCTGGTGCTGGAAGAGCACTGTGCCAGGGGGTTAAACCATGGCGGGGTTTTGCATGGGGACTGACTTAGAGTGACCGGGCTATACAGTCTATCTGCCTGTCCACCCAGGCATCCACTCATCATCCATGTATCCACCACTCCCTCTGCCCAGCCAGCCACCCGCCCACCACGGAGACACCCTCCTGATTGCCCACCCGTCTGGCTCAGTGTCTGTGTATCTATCCATCTATGACTCCACCCAGTCATCCGCCACCCACCCAGTGTCTGCCCACGTCTGTCTCTCCATTTACTCATCCATCATTCATCCATCCACTCATCTGTCCCTAACCGAGCATGACATCACACTCCTACAGAGCACCTGGGCAAGATTCCAGACCCCGAGGACCTGGTAGGATCAGAGTTCCTACCCCCACCCCATTCCACCCCCAGTGAGGTACCCCGTGGGTAAGGGTGGGCTGTGCTGCTGAGAGCAGATAGCTCTGGCAGAGTCCAGGCTGGGTGTGGGCGACATCTTTTTAAAATTTTTTGTTGTTATTTTGAGACAGGGTCTTGCTATGCATTTCAGGCTGATCTTGACTCATACAGCCCAGGCTGACCTTGAATTTGAGGTGAACCTCCTGCCTCAGCCTCCCCAGTGCTGGGATCACAGGTGTGTGCCATCATGTCTGGCCATGTGGGCCCCATCTTATCAGAGTGACAGCGCAGGACTCCAGGTGAACAGGAAGGGAACAGCGAGTGTGAGGGCCCTGCAGTCGGGACCCACTGTACCTTCATGCCCTGGTTCCCTTGGGGACAGCCAGCGATCTATTAACCTGCACATCATCTGGACAAGCTGTACTCACTGTGAACAAGCCCTTTGCTCTCCTCCGGCTGCCAATGAAGAACCGTGCTCCTTGCATGGACAAGGTGGCCGGGAAGGGCACATCAGCCATTCTGAGGACACCAAGGGGGCAGTTTTAGGGCACAGGAAGGTGAAGCTGTACCCCATTTGTTTACCAAAGAAGCCAAAACAAAGGAGTGCATGTGGGCAAAGTGACCCAGAGACATTTACTCTCTTGGTCTTGAGCCCAGAATCTGAGATCAGATGCTTCACTGGGAGGAGTCCTTGACTCCTCCAGCTTGTGGCAGCTCAGTGTTTCTTGGCTTGTGGCCTCATCCCTTCACCCCTGCCTCTCTCCTCAAGTGGCCACTTCTCTGCCTCTCTCCCCAAAGGGCTCATCTGGCTCCGGTCTGGCCTCGTCTAGATTGATTAAAAGACCCTGGTCCAAGTAGGGGCACATTCCCAGCCACAGATAGATGTGGGTCTGGGGCTGTGCCACACAGGACAAGGGTCTTCTGCAGAGGCACACAGCAAGGAGGTGGCTGCCACCTGCACTGTCCTCAGTTGGGGAGGGGGCAATGCCTGGAGCAGGAGGGAGGCACCTGCCTGGGGGCTCACGAGGCATTAGGAGGAGTGAGCAGACACTGAACTCCGGAGAGATGGTGCAGGAAGGCAGGTGCCTGACAAAGGTGACCCCGTAACTGGCCCAGAGAGGGAAAGCTCAGTCCGGGCCACTGCAGACACAAGCAGCTGCCTGGCACGAAGCCCGCCTGGGGTTAAACCCGGTCCCCTGGTGTACGGAGAGTTCTGCTGTCAAGGCAGCAGCCTGCAGGTGACCATTCTGTAAGCATCCCGTTCCTGCCTGGCCCCTGGTCCCCTCTGGACAGAGGGCACCCCCTGGACAGGACATCCCGGACAGGCTGCCCTAGTGAGGATGCAGCCGTGCCACCCGCGTGGTACCTACATGTCCACCGGAGGGCCGCAGTCCGTGGTGAGGGAGAAGGAGCCTTCAGACACCGCCAGCACCAGGGTGTGCCACTGGCTGTCCATGAGGCCGGGGCTGCGGAAGGACACGCGGGTCTGCCAGGCGCCGGCCGCGTCCTCGTGGAGGAACAGGAAGTGCAGCCGGTTGGGTGAGTAGCGCAGACCCAGCAGCAGTGTGTCCCTGTCCTCGGCCACCAGGGTCAGCAGGTACTGGTTCTTCTGCAGAGTGGAGAGGGAGGGGCTTTGGGGGCGGGGCTTTGGGGGCAGGGCTGAAGGCGAGGGGTAGGGCCAATGGGAGGAGTCGGGATGTGGGTGAGGGGTGGGGCTTGTGGAAGGGGCGGGGCTGGAAGGGAGGGAGGTAAGGCTGATTGATGGGTGAGGGCAAGGCGGAGAGAAGGGCAGGGCTGACCCCCCGAGAGGAACGGGAGGTGGCGAGGGGTAGGGGTAAGGCAGGCCAGAGGGTTGGGCAGATGACAGGGTGGGGCCTATAAGGATGGGCTTCGCTGATGACCGCCCTTTCGGTAAGAGCAAAGGCACTCAGCAAGAGTAGGATGGCTGCTGCGCCCACCAACAGAGCCCCCCTCCCCCGTGAACTCTAAAGTTTGGGGTAGCGGCTGTGGAGAACAATTTAGTGGTTCCCTGCATTAAACGTGGAGACTTGGCGTGGTCAGGCCGGTGGCTGGGAGGGGAAGGAGAGCGCGCGTTCCTCAGCGGCAGAGATTCCGTGGCAGAGATGACAAATCCTTACACTCAGTGAGGACTCACCAACCCTGAACCATGTGCGGGAAAGTGGGTATGATCAAAAGTCTTAGGGTACATATAGTTTCCCACTTTTTTCCCTTGGTACTGGGAATGGAACTCAGGACTTGTGTGCTTGCCCGGCCCTGAGAGCCCTTTCTAACGTCAGCTGTTTGCCAATGAGGGCTGGTCACACCCATCTGCAGTGGGGACACCTGGATTCTCAGCCTAACACAACAAGGGTGAAGAAACAAAATGCTTAAACCTGGATGTAAGGCAGACAGGAAAGAGCTGAGCATGTGAGTGTGAGCACACAGATCACTGTGCCAGCAGACCTGGTCGCATGTGACACTGTGCACCTGCATTCAAGGCCATGTCTAAAGCGGGGAAGCCACCTGTGCTCCTCAGATGTTGCCAAAATCCCAGTTCCACAGACCCACATGTGTCCATCTTATGTCACTCTGGGGGCAGCAGGGACCACCTGTCTCTAGCTGCTCAACAGCCCTGCCAGCAGAGGAACCGTGTCCCCTGGGGATGACGTTTTCACTCGGACACAAGTGCCACAACTCCCAGCTAGGAAGGACATTTTAGAATCAGCTTGTTGATGTGATAACAACATGTGTAAAAATCAAGCGATAAAGCTGCAGCCTCGCTTGCTCTGCTGTGCTGCCTGCAGCCTGCTGTTGCTGCTGCTGTCTGCCTCTGTGTGCTTTCTTTGGGGACCTTATGCATGAAAATACTCTTCAGCCCCTTCAAACCCTACACAATAGAAATGCTGCTGAAATTTTATTCGGGGCTTCTCAGAACCTGCAGATGGATCTGGACGAGCTGAATACGGCAGCAGCACTGTGCGTCCCACAGAGGTCAGAGTATGAGTCCTTGCTTATTTAAGTCTCATTTGATTTTCCTCATTGTGTTTTCCTGAGCTGCATATTCTATTAGACAGTTAAACTGTCATTTTATTCTAGTGTGAATCATACTTCTAGTGGACATTGTTGAGTTCTCAGTGTTTATCGCAGTGTGTAGGACACTGCGAGGTTTTGCTGCTTTTGTTATTTTGAGCCGGCCTCCCCCATCCTGGCTGCACAGCCTTGCAGTTCCAGGAGTCTTCCTGCGGATTTCTGGGGTTCAGTGTGGACGAGCCTGTCCTCTGAGCAGAACACAGATGTACTCAGAGACAGCAGGGATAACGCTGTCTCTCCCTCTCCAACAGGTGTGCCTGTGTTTGTCTCTCCTGCTCTCACCAGGGTGACAAAGGATTGCTGCAGCAGGTGCCTGCATCTTCTGGGGAAAGCGTTCAGTCCTGGACCACTCACAATGAAATGGGCTGTTGCCGCAAAGAACATCTGTGACCAGGCTAAAAAGTGAGGCCTGACCTGTTTCTTCTTCATAGAGAGCATTTGCAAAAATCAGGACTTCATGGATTGTGTAAACATCCTGTGTATCCGTTGATACAATCATACTGTTTTCTCCTTCAGTCTGTTAAGAGTGAATCATGCTGATGATAGCCAAGTCAGTTGGGTTTTTATCATGGAGGTAGTCTTATATTCTTGAGATGAACCTGACCTATCTTGTCCTTCTGACGATTATTGTGTTTGGTTTGCTAATATTTTCTTGTGGATTTTGGTGTCTAAATGTATTGGATATTGGTATATCATTTCCTGTCCATGTGAGGTCTTGGTCCTAGACATTGAAGTGTGACTGATCCTTTACAATGAGTGGCCATGTGTTCTGTCTTCTGGGAGAGATTGTATAGATCTGTCATGTGTCTCTTCTTTAAATGCTTTGGCAGAAGCCATCGGTGGGCAATCTAGACGTACAGGCTGCTTTATTGGAATGATTTAAAACTCACAGAGGACATCAAGGACGTGAGAAGAGATGTGTGCAGGGGGAGAGTCTTGGTACAATACGTCTGATAAGAAACAGGAAAGCGTCTTGGCAGTGTCTTCTGGGTGAGAATATTTATTTTATTGGATAACAGAGATGGTGGGCGGGCACAGAGAGGACATAGGAAGGGGCGAGGGACGTGGGAGAGCTGGCCGGGGTGCAGGGACTGGCAGTGCAGGGTATGAAGAGGGCCTGGGCCAGAGGATGGGGGCAGCAAACTCTGTGCAGGGCCTGGGAGGCCCCTCTGTCCCTGACCGACCATCATGGGGATCTCCAGCGGGAGGCTGCCTGTGCTGGGGACTGGCGGGACAATTACCATGAGAGAGCTGGGCACCGTGGAAGGCAGCTGGCCCTTCTGTGTCATAGTCAGCTTGGGCACAGCTCAGGCTGGGTACAGCTCAAGGTCAGGGTTTCAAAGTGATGCCCCTTCCACATCTAAGCTCTGCATGGTTGGCTAGGT
>PVJX010041991.1:0-14381 GCA_004027295.1 Dolichotis patagonum
GTCAAGGTCTAGAAGAAAAAGACTGAAAAACTATTCCAGTGAAGCAAGCTAAACAAACAAATGCAATGCAGGAGGTGGATGTGATGACATACATCTATAAGTCCATCTACGCAGAAGGCTGAGGCAGGAGGATCACTTGAGTCTAGGATTTCACTGGGTAACATAGTGAGAGACTATCTCAAAACAAACAGATGCAACACAGAATCCTGGATTAGTACCTGGACCAGAAAATTATATAAGCTCAGGTAATGATAAATTTTAATACAGACAGTAGCTTATATAATACTATTGCAATGTTAAATGTCCTGAGTTTGCTAATTGTACTGTTTATGGAAATGTCTTTGTTCTTAGGAAATACACACTGGTATGTTTAGGACTAAGGGTGTGGTGTCTTCAATATAATCTCAAATAATTCAGAAAAATACATACATGTCTCTTTCTATGTATATTTTTGTATATATCACATATATAAATATTTATATGGAAATAAAGAATTATAAAGCAAATGGGGAACCAAACTGGTTCAGGTTAGTAAAAGGTCTCTGGGAACCAGGAATTTAGATCAGTGGCACAAGTGCCTGCCTGGCAAGTGTGAGGTTGTGAGTTTGATCCCTGGTTCAAAAAAAAAAAAGTCTCTGGGAATTTCTTGTACTATTCTTGCAAATTCTCTATAAATTTGAAATTATTTCAAAATTACAAATTATTTTGAAATGAGGAGGAAGATAAACTTTTACTCTTTTAGCATTAGTGCCAAAAACTAAGATTGGAGAAAGACATGTGTTAATTTTCTAAACAACCTTTTAAAAAATAATAAAGGCAAACCAGGTGTAGTGGTGCATGCCTGAAATTGCAAATACTCAGGAGGCTGAGATAGAGGGATTGCAAGTTGAAGCACAGCCTGAGCAACTTAGCAAGACCCTGTCTCAAAAAAAAAAAAATTTTTTTTTGGCCTTTTTTGAGACAGGCTCTTGCTATGCAGTTCAGACTGGACTTGAGCTTACTCTGTAGCCCAGACTGGTCTTGAACTCACAAGGATCCCCCTGCCTCAGCCTCTTGAGTGCTGGGATTACAGGCGGGTACCACCACACCCAGCCTTAAAAATTTTAAAAATATATATTTTTTACATTTTAAAAAGCCGTGTTCAGTGTGCCGTGTGTTCAATGAAAAAGATGTAATGAGGATAAAGGATATATCTCTGTGGTAGCTTGTGTGCACAGGCTCTGAGTTCAACCCCCAGCACACACACACAAAAAGGAAAACAGTGGTACACTTTCCTGAAAAGAAAAAAAAATACGGAGAGGCCAACAATCAGCCGTACGCAGGTAGTGTCATGGGACCTGTGTACACATATGGCCTCTGCTGGTGATGAGATGCGATGCATCGGGCAGGTTTCTCACTTTCTGTGCTTCCGGTTTCCTCACTGCACCATGCAGTGAGATCAACAATGTCCCCTCTCAGGGGCCTCACTAGGGACACTGCTTGGTAAGGGACTCGTGACAGTCGGCATACATCAAGGCTCATGTGAGTATCAGCCACATCATATCCGCGAGGCAAGACAGGGAAAACAGTCTGGGAATTGTTCAAACCTCACAGAGTGGACACTTGTACTTTTGTAACCCGATGGCAAAACATTGAATGAAAAAGTCATTAGCAGTTTTTAGGGGATGAAGGGAGATGCATCTCTGGTGGCTCAGCTTTCCCCTCCTCTGGTTCTTTCCTCTTCTTCCTCTCTCCCCACCAGACTGCATTCCTCACCTCTTTCCCCAAAGAACTATAATTAAGCTCTCACTCTAACTGCCATGGCATGGTTCCCGCTCTGAATCAGCGCCTGCCTGGCTGCTGTCCTTCTCCGTCTCCACCTTGGGGGGCAGCGCAGGAGAGGCCATGACACTTCAGTTTATTGACTGTGCCCTCTGAGTGTGCCAGGCCCCGCTGTGTGAGCTCAGCCCCTTGCACACAGTGCCTGTTTGGGCCTCACAGCAGCCCTGGGAGGAGAGTGAAGCTGGGGAGGTGGAGTGAGTCACCCAAAGGCCTCAAAAGTAGGCGAAAAAGCTGGAATTTGAATTCAGCTGATCTGGCCTCAACGCTAGCAGCAGATACTCCTGCCTCCTCCTTGGACTAAGCTATTCTGAACTCCTAAAACCAGGCACACACTCTAGGGTATTTTGAAATCAAAACTAGCCACCGTCCCCCTCCCTCTATCCTCACTCTTCATAATATGACTTTGTGGCCCCTCCTATCTCAGCTGTGGGGTCAGTTTATCCCACTCTTCAATCTGGACTCTTGAATCTGGGCTGGTCTTGCTGTGGCCAATAGACAGCAGCAGAAGTGACAGTGTAGACCACTGGGCAGGCTTCTGCTCTATCTCTTGAGTGGCTGCCTCTGTCATGAAAATAAATCCAGGCTCAGCTGTTGGAACCCCATTATCCAGTCACCCCTGTTGCCCCCAGTGACAGCCAGCCAACTGCCAGACATGTATGTGGTCATCATATACTTGCCAGCTGACTGTGGAAAATGTCAGTGAGCCCGGGCAAGCTCAGCCAGGCCTGCTCAGAGCCACAGAACCGCCCAGCCAACCACAGGCTTCTGAGCAGTTATTTTAGGCTGCTGGGTTTGGGGGGTGGTGATTATATGGTAATAGCTAAAGACACAACCCTTTGTAGAAAAGGCTATGTGACGGGGTGTTGGAAAGACCCCTGGGAGAGAGGAAAGATACCACAATCTTTTTAGGGCTGGTTGTGTAGCTCAGTGACACAGTGCTTGCTTTTAGCATATGAGGTCCTCTGTGTGATCATCAGGACCACCAAAAAAAAAGTCTTAATACTTTCATTCTTACCATGCACCAAGCATTGTCACTGAATTCCCACTATGACTTTGTGCAGGCGGTACAGGCTGCGTATCCTTCCTCTGAAGTACTCTGTGTCAGGAGCACTTATTTTTTCATATTTTAGAATATTTATGTATTTGTAATGTGGTATGTGGGGATGTGGTCTAAGTCTAAATACAAGATTTATTTCATATACACCTTATAAACAAAGCCTAATGGTCATTTTATCCACTAGTTTCAGTGCCCCCTGCACTTTGATTACAACCTGTCAGTCACACGAGATCAACCTGTCAGTCACACGAGATCAGGTGTGGAATTCCCCCCACATCCTCCCAAAATCACTTCACCCCCATACTTCCTGGCAAGTGGTATGGCCCTCTGCGTAGCTGAGTCTTTCTGCATCAGCAACTTGTACTTTCTGTGGCTGTGACTATACGGGCTGATTGATTGACCAGCCTTAAAAGGACTGTTCTTAGATTTGAGAGTCCAGGTTTCCCGTCCCCATCAGTTATCAACAAAGACCAAGAGGTCTGGCAGGAATAGGAGGTTATTATTCACCTGAGAAGACATTATAAACCACAAGAATGCAAGCCCAGCAGGCAGGGGTGGCCACCCAGCCCGGAAAGCACACTGTGTCCTCGTCTCTTTATCCAGCATGATCCATAATTAAATCTGTGGCAGGCAGGAGGCAAATGAGAATTTTGTGCAAACTGGCACTGAGGAAGCACTATGAATACAATTTAATCATGCAGTGCTAGGGCTCCAGAACTACATACACTTGTGACGTTTTGGTTAGAGGCTGCTCCTCCTCACCTCTCACTAGAACCATCCCTGGGGGGGAAATGGCTCAAATGAAAGGAAGGTTTTTGTCACTGAAGTCTAGGTTTGGAAAACTGTGGCACCACGGATGTATATGCTTGGGCCCAGTATATGTTTTCAGCCAAATGGATCATGAAAAGATAGAAAGAAGGGAGGTGGAAGACAGGAAGGGCAGAGGGAGGAAAGTAGAGTGACCAACCAGCGTATGAGCAAAGGACCTAAAGAATTTACCCAAGGAACTAGTTAGTAACTTGCATTTCCCCGTACTGTAGAAGATTGTAAACAGCCCTGGGAGGCAGCACTCACATTGTACCCTGCTCACAGAGACGTACACTTAGATGGCCCCCAAGACAGGATGCTGGGAGTGGCCATGGTGGTGTGCTCCATAATCCCGGCACTCGGGAGGCTGGCACAGCAAGACTGCTGCAGTCTGAGGCCAGCATGGGCTACCAAGTGAGTTCAAGGCCAGGCTGGACTATGTAGGGAGACTATCTCAAAAACAAAAACAAACACAAAACAACTAAAATATGGGATGCTCAATTTGTTGAAAAATTCCAATTAAATCATTGAGGAATTGTGTTTCATGTATTGGATTGGAGTTGATATGCTCCCATATTGGTGAGGGTGTTATTCAAGGGTGTAGTGAATGCTGTGGAGGAGCTCTCACAATCTGGCTCAGTCCACCTCTTCTGGCTGGAGACACTGGGAAGCTAAATCTTTATTTCCCAGACTCCCTCGCATCTAGGCTTCCAGTTATAAATTAGGTCCTACAAGTTGAATGAATTACTGAGAGATGTGGTAGGCTAAAGAAAAACAAATGCTATTTTCTCTGCTATTTTATTTTATTTTATTTTATTTTATTTTATTTTATTTTATTTTATTTTAGAGACAGGGTCTTACTATGCAGTTTGGGCTGGCCTTGAGCTCACTTTGTAACCCAGGCAGGTCTTAAGACTCTCAACAATCCTCCTGCCTCAGCCTCCTGAGTGCTGGGATCACAGGCACGTGCCACCATGCCTGGCCTTTCCCTGCTTTTTAAATTGTTTTTGCTGACAAATAAGATTGTGGAAACCTGAGATTTTTCTGCAGCATGTTGAGGGCCCATTCTCTAGCCTTCCCTGCTAAGAGGCAGATGGGTCAACAGTGACATTTTGGTCTTAATTTCTGGTATAGTTGCAGTGGTGAATTCACTGGAGAGTTAGTTTTTTGGAGATGTAGGATTAAGCTCTCTCCTCCAGGCATCCCAACAATTTTGCAAGCATCTAAATTCCTTTGGAGTTTCTTTCTGTTTAAAATACTTGCTTCTTGCGGCAGTCTGCAGGAGAGAGACCCTGGTGCCTCGGGAGCTGCACCATGCAGTGACTCGGGGTGCGGGGAGAACAAGGAGCTCCTCCCCAATCTGGGGGGCAGCTGTGAGCCTGCCGGCACACAGGCTGAAAATCAAACATCTCATGTCACCCTGTCCCCTGTCCCGTTCCCCCTCCCCCTTAGCAAGTGGGAGCCAATGAACTGGGCATCTTGTGAAAAGATTGGCTATGTTATTTGGTATGAACTCCCCATATGCAAAGATATGGACAACCATTTGGAAGAAAACAAGAGACAATATGACAGATAGTGAAGATCTCTGGTTGTCTAGCTTTGAAATTTATGCTTTCTTATGTCCCATTCTGTTCTGTTTTGTTGTGTTTAATTTTACCCCCTTTAAAAATTAAAAAAAAAAAAAACGCTTCTTGCACTGAACTATGATCTATATAAAGCATTATACAGATCAATAAAAATTGAAAATATTTACAACTCTCATAGTCAGTACTTCTAGGATGTATCTTACAGATTTGTTCTTACATGTATGAAATAATATATGTACAAAGATATTCACTAGACCAGTTTGTAGTTGTAAAAGATGATAAGCAATTGAAATATCCATCAATAGACAATCAGCTAAATAAACTAGAGGAAATCATTTCAATAGAATACTATACACAGTTAAAACAGAATGAAAAAAGAATGAGAAATCTTCCTATATTCTCATAGAAAACGATTTCTAAAATATATTAAGTGGAAAATGTAAGGTGAAAAATAGTGTGTAAAGATGGAAAGATATATATATATATGCGTATATATAAAGAATGTGCCTTTTCATATAAAATATCTCTGGGAGACAGAAGGAACAGGCTGCCTCAAGAAAAGGAATAGAGTTAGTACATTTAGAAAAGCCGTTAGTTGGGCATGATGGAGCACACCTCAGGAGGCTGAGGCAAGAGGATTGCCATGAGTTCAAGGCCAGCCTGGGCTACACAGTTAGTTCAAGTTCAGCCTGAACTGCATAGTGAGACCCTGCCTCAAAAAAAAAACCCAAAACTGTCCAGGGAGGCTGAGGGATTTGCTCCTTTCCTTTGGTTCAACTTGGGGCACAACACTGCCCTATTTATCCATGTTTAAGCTCAGGGGGTCTTAGTGCCTGAGATGACAGATCATTTACAGCGGTGAGAGATGGAATAGGAGGAGATTTCACCTAAAAGAAAGTGTCTGACTATAATGGGGTACATGGAGTTAGAGGGGTTTGATCTTTTAAATACTAGAAATGTGACTTATGGAAGGTTCCTCTTCGTCCTCCTTCCAGGGCCCAGCTCAGCCCTAAGCATGCCTCGCACACCATCAACATCACCACCAGCTCCTCCGCAGAGAACTTCACCACCAGAAGCAGCTTAGCCTATGGTAGTGGATTCCTCTCCCTCCTTCGTGGCAGCCTTCTGTCTGTTCCTGCTGCTGCTGTCCAGTGATCTTCAATAAACACAGCTATTACTACTTATTAAGAAGTATATGCTTGGTGTGGTGGATTAACGAACAGGCAACTTGTAACACCCAGTTGCAGTGAGTCAGTGTGGAGGGCCCACCTGAGGATTCTTGCCAGCAGCATAAAAGCAGAAGTGGAGGGGAAGACAGTGTCGATTCTCCTCGGGAAGCTTGTCATGCTGGCTTTCTTGAAATGAACTTGGCTGTTATCATCATCAGAGGAGCTTGAGACCTCATTGCTCTGAGGACCGCAGTGGTTCTTTTGGGGGAGCTCTGCTCCTCACTTTGAGTATTGCGTCCTGGATCCAGTGAAGATTCCTCAGTCTGCTGGCATAGATCCTTCATCCTGCTAGTGCAGACTTTCTAGTTTCCACTGGCCTTCGGGCTTTCCCAATGTAGATCCTTGATACAGACTTGCATGAGACTTTTTTGCCAACTCTAGGCCTCCAGTGGGACTTGTGGAGGACATTGCCATGGGCCCTAGGTCTTCAGCTGGACTCATGCAGGACACTGTGGTGGAATCCAGGCCCTCAGATGGATTGTTAGGGTCTCTAGTATATGGACAGCTCTCCTACACTCTTTTGCATTTGATTCTTTGGATGAATATTATAAAATAATCCTATAAATTATGTGTCCTGCATTAAATCTTTTCCCTTGTAAACCCTAACTATAACACTTGGCAATTCTTTCCTTGTCATGCACAAAAACCTGAACAATTTTTTGCCCACTCAACTGTAACAGAATAACCCCAAAACTGAAGAGATTTACTTTTTTCACGTGAAGCTATTTGAACTTTTGTTGGTTTTACTATGTATATGTATTTTTAATCATATTACTTTCAATCTCTATAATAAAATAATCTTTATTTTCCCCACAATTCAAATCATCTCAGGGTCTTTTAGTTCTCTCTCTCTCTCTCTCTCTCTCTCTCTCTCTCTCTCCCCCTCTATCTATCTATCTCTTTCAGACAGGGTCTTGCTATGTAGCCCAGGCTGGCCTCAAGCTCAGGGCAATCCTCCTGCCTCTGCCTCCCTAATGCCAGGGATTACAGGCATGTGCCACCACGCCTGGCTTTATTTTCCTTTCTCTATTGTCTCCTTCCCTGAGGATCCACTAAAGGGCTGCAGCAGGCTGGGGCTCTGGCTAATCTCTTGAGACAGTTCTTTCTCCTGATGCTTCTGTGAAATGAGAAGGTGCGACAAACTCCACAGCACTGGTGAGTGAGCAAGGATGTGAGATCCAGACTCTTTCAGGCCTGTCTGCCCAGCAGGCACTACGTGACCCTGAGGGTCATTGCCTAGATGTGGAAACGCTGGCTCCCCATGCTGGGGTGTCGAGCCGAGCAGGCCACGTGGAGAGCTGAGCTCCACCCCAGCATCACAGGGGGACCTCCCAGCCCAGCTGCCTGTCTGCTCCGTGCCTCTGAAGGAGCCCAGACCACTCCTCTCTACCGCCACTTCGGGACCTGAAAGGTCTCAGCCCACCGCTCCAGCTGCATGTTGTCTCCCGGCGAATACCGACTCTTAGGCTGGGCTGAAACAGGCTCTAGGTCTTGAAAATCTGGAACAGTGACCAAGTCAGTTAAACGAAAGCTGAAGTGTAAGGTTGTGTGGCTTTGGAACTCGAGGCCACACTGGGTCAGGTGAAGAGAGAAAGCTGGCTCGGGAGAGAAGGAAGGGGCGGTGAGGAGCGACAGTGAGATATTGGTGGCTCAGGGGCAGGAGCTCCGTTCTTGACTTCCTTGGCTCCTGTTCGTCAGAGGTGGCCTCCTCATTTTGTGTCACTAGACGTCCTGGAGTAAGTCTGCCTTTCTGAGCTGGCATTGCCTCTTGCCTTAGCAGGTTCTACTTCCTTTTCCCTTCGTGCAGACACCTGAAGAACCCGAGTCAATCTTCCTCCTCCTGGGATGATTGGATTCCCTGGCACAATACCCTTCCTCCAGCACTAAGAATCGCACTTTTTAGTCATTTAAACATCCACAGAGAGGATGACCCTTAGCCGGGAATAGGGGCATACACCTGTTGTCCCAGTACTCTGGGATACTGAGGCAAGAAGATTGCAAGTTTGAGCCCATCCTAGGCAACTTAGTGACCTAGTGAGACTGTCCCAAAGTTAAATATTGAAAGAAAAAAAAAAAGGAAAAATTTAGCTCGGTGGAAAGGCCCTGGGTTCAATGCCCAGTCCCAGTACCAAATAAATAAACAAATAAATAACCCTTGAAAATATGCTAAGTGAAAGAAGCCAGTCACACAGAACCATATCATGACTCCATTATATGAAATGTAGAAAACTATGCAAATTCATAAAGACAGAAAGTAGAATCCATCCCAGGGATGGGAAGGATTGGAATTGATGGTAAAGCGTTTGTGGAGTTTAATTTAGGAGTAATGAAACTATTTTAAAGTAGATCATGGTAATGGATGTACAACTATGTGAATATACTAAAAGCCATTGAATTTCATACTTTTTTTTTTCAGTACTGAACCCAGTTCTGAACCCTGAGTATTGAACCCAAGAAGTCATACATGCTAGGTAAGTGCTTCTACCACTAAGTTACATTCTTTCCTTCTCAAATTTTGAGACAGAGTCTCACTAAGTTGCCTGGGTTGATCTCAAATTTTGATCCTCCTGCCTCAGCCTCCCCAGTAGCTGGGATTACAGGCATACTTTCAATGAATGGATTATATGATACACAAGGTACATTTCAACAAAGCTTTAAAGAAAAAAAAAACCTCTTGACTGGGGTTGTCAGCAATAAAGTGTGTGCTTAGTATGCCCAAGGCCTTTGGTTTAATTCTCAGTTCCCTATACTCCAGCAATTCTTGGACTCCCTTGGGACTGGCCTCCCTTTGATCCCACCACCCTCCCACAGTCTCTTCTGCTTGTCTCCTCACTACCTTCTTTGTGTGCCTTAAATGCCACAGTCTGTCATTACAGTCACTCTTTGATATACATTGTGGTCACTGGACAGAAACATCGTTAACTCCAACTTGTCTGCTCTGAAACTGCACCCATGCAGCGGAACAAGACTGGGAACACTTGCAACCCATTGGCTGCTTTTAAATGCCTGACCAGTCACGTCAGATGGAGCCCCAGGGTCATCTGGCAGCAGTGCTGCCTTTCCTAGAACATTTGCTCTCCTAGATTATTTCACGCCTTCTCCTCTGTCTTCTGATGTACTCATCCTGCTGGGCTCACTCTCAGCAGATGATTTCACCAGAAGAGAACTTGCCAAAGCGCCCACGGCCGGGTGCACTTGTCTCCTTGCACTGGTCCCCATGCCCCGCCTTGCTTCCTGTCACTCTGCTCTGCATTTTTTTTTTTTTTTTTTGGATACAGGGTCTCACTGTGTAGTTCAAGCTGGCTTTAAACTCGATATGCAGCCCAGGCTGGCCTCCAACTCATGGCAATCCTGCTGCCTCAGCCTCCCAAGTGCTGTGATTGCAGGTGTGCGCTACCACACCTGTTTGACTGTGCTCCTTTTTAAAAAAATTTTTGTTTAAAGAGAAAACAAAAGCAAAACAGAAAAAGGGTAGAAATAATACAGAATTTCAAAAATAATAAACAATAAGTTGTTTACAATAATAAACAACTAGTTGATAAATTACATATTGTCATCTTAGAAATAGTTGTTCAAGTTACAAAATTAAAGCATACAAAGTGGACATTCAAACAGTGGGACTGCCAACAGTTCTGTTCAATGATTCAACAAAAACTTAGTAAACCTACCCCTCACCTAGTGCTAGATTCTAGCACCTCCTTCCTTCACAACCCATTGCTGGAAACAATTCCTCCACCTTCTTCTGCACCTTCAGCCCCTTCCACTAGCTGAATTTCTTCTACCAATTTTTAATCATTCTCTAAACAATGTTAAATAAATCTCTACCTGTAATCCCAGCACTCAGGAAGCTGAGGCAGGAGGATTCCAGTGAGTTCAAGGGCAGCCTAGGATACATAGTGAATTTAAGCCTAAACTGTATAGTGAGATCCTGTCTCAAAAAAAAAAAGAAAAAAGAAAAAGAAAAAGAAAGGGAGGAAGGAAGGAAAGAAAAAGAAAAAGAAAAAAGAAAAGAAAAAGAATCCTTTACTTCAAGGATGGACAGATTGGCATAGATGTCAAAAATCAAGTATAATGACATGAAAGTTGTAGAATCTAGGTGATGGGGTCTTTATGTGTTTAAAATTTTTCAAACATTTGATATGTTTTGAAAACTTTCAGCTGGGGATTTAGCTCAGTGGCATAAGTGCCTGCCTGGCAAACGCGAGGTCATGAGTTTGATACCTGGTACGGAAAACAAAAAAACCCAAAAGAAAATGAAAGAAAAGAAAAGAAAAGAAAAGAAAAGAAAAGAAAAGAAAAGAAAAGAAAACTTTCAATGTAACATATTGAGGAAAAATTCCAACCTTAACTTCTGTCTCCCTCTTGCTTTTCACTTCATTTCTCTTCTCTCCTTTACACAAAAACCCCTCAACAGCTCAGCTGAGCTCATGTCTCCTTCTCTCCTGTCCATTCTCACCCCGATTCCAATCAAGTTTTCGTCTCAGCAGCCACCACAACGTCCCGTAAAGCTCTCCAGTGGTTCCCACTTTAGGAAAAGTCAGTCCTGGTCTTGCTCATCCTGTCTGCTGCAGAATTGGACCTGGTTGGTTGCTTCCTGCTCTTGGAGAAATTTCTGTGCCTAATTCCAGAATGGAACTGTCTCCTCCTTATCCAGCTACCTTGCTACCTAGTCCTCCCTCATCTATTTTATTTCTCCGGTCTCTGTCCTCATCCTCATTTGTCTTTGTCTCTGTCTCTGCATCTGTCCATCTGTCTCTTTCTCTTTCATTCTTGAGATTCAAAACAAGGCCTTCACAATAAACTACTATCTTCATGTCAGCCCATTTTATTATTTATTATAGTATTTTTTAAATCTTGAGACAGGCTATTACTAAGTTGCCTGGCCTGGGCCCTAACTTGTGATCCTCCTGCCTCAGCCTTCCAGAGGCTGAGGAATCACAGGCGTACACCACCATGTCAGGCTCTCCCATTTTCTTAACATGTGTACAAACTGCTGGGTGACTCTGATTTGCTTGCCTGTTTTGAGACAAGGTGTTGCTATGTCGTTCAGTCTGGCCTTGAACCCACCATGCAGCCCAAATTGGCCTCAAACTCTTGAGGAACCTCCTGCCTCAGCTGGATTATAGGCATGTGATTTGAAAGTGTTAAGTTCCTGCTTACTTGATACACCAGTGGTACAGGCATGACTTTCCATCAGATGCCGCCTTTATGTATGAAGTGTTTTAAAGAAATTCACAAATACAAATTTCTTTTAATTTATTGAAATAAGGTACATTGACTATTATACCTTTAGGTGGTATAAATAATATTAATATTTAGATTTGAGCAGTAATTATTCAAATTTTAGCAACCTACTAGATTAGATCCATTTAGAGATTTTTTTATTAATTTCATTATTAAAAAGACCAATAAAAGTGATTATATCTGTTTGTACCACAGTGGTCCTGTGGGGTGCAGTTATAGAATAGCAAGCTTATAGGCATTTTATAGCAAAGAAAAAATCAGTTAGTGGCCTGTGACTGTGCTCCTGCTGCTTGTCACATGGTTAGCCTGCTAAATTCAGTCAGCCTCGCCTGTCTGCATCCAGCTCCTTCTCCCTCATAATGTGCTGGGTCAGCTTGTCCAGTTGCAAGGCTTGTGTTTTTCCTTACTTGGAAAAATATATATCATGTCCAACTTGATTCAAGGACTTCATGTTTGGGACAGACTGGCCCAGTCAAGGACACATTTAACTCATGCTGCTCAAGCCCCCTGGCCTCCTTCCCAGGAATCTACTTAGAACTAGCTTGCTTGACAACGTGTGACTTAATTCGTGTAACTAATCATGTAATACTTGGTCATCAGCCTTGTGCTTCCTGCTTGCAAACTGTATTTAAACTGAACTCTAAACTGACTGTGGCTGGTGATTTGGAACTGACTGCCACCAACCTACCAGAGTAATAAACAGTTGCCTTCTAACTCCTCAGAGCAGAGTCTTCCATTTGGTTTGATACTGATTTTTCTGCAACAGTACATTCCACACAACGGGACAGTCACACATGTATCACTGGTGGTACAAGCCAGCAGAAACCTGTTAACTAGCAATGTTTAACTAGTTGTGGACATCTAGTTGTAAGTAGTATGGGTAATTTTTGAAGTTAACTAGTAATTTTAAAACACACGGTAACTAGTGTTTGGTAACTAACAACTGGTAACTAGTGGTGGTTAATTGGTAGTGGGTAACCAGTAACATTTAACTAGTCACAGGTAACTAGCTGTAGGTAACTATCAATGTGTAACTGTTAACTAGTAATTTTAACTAGTTGTGGGCAACTAATAATTGGTTATTAGTTGTGGGTAACAAGTGATTAAAATAGTTAAGTTGTGTTTCATACATGTTCCAGTTCCCAGCAATGAATATAATCATTATGTCCTGCAAACATATACCAGTAAGAAATTCTAAATGCTGGAGCTATCACATAACCTATGCAATGTCTGTTTGCTGTCTTCCCAATTTTAGAAACATGACTGTAGAAACCTAGAAAACTAGGGATATTCTCAGACTGATGTGAATAAAATGAGTCGAGACCTGCATGACCTGATGTGTTTTAGGCATAATAATAATCATGAAGATATTAGTATGTATACAAATAAATATCTTAGCGTTTTTTTGTTTTAGTACTGGGAATCAAACTCAGGACCTTGTGCTTGCCAGGCAGGCAGTTTGCCACTGTGTTATATCCCTGGCCTTTTCTGTAAGTTTTTAATAGTTAAAGTAGAATAAGCCCATTTTGCAGAGCATTTTAACCCTGCCATTCCTTCTCCCTTCTTCTGGGCTGTGGAGTTAGGACTCTAGAATCTGAAAAACATCTTAAGCAATCACTGATTTCAGTGAAATCACCTTTTCTCACAGGAGCATAAGTCATCTACTAAATACTTCAGTCGGTTACTGGCTAACCATAACTAGGTAACCACTGCCAGTTGCCTGCTACTACTCACCTACAACTAGTTAACAACTGCTAGTTACCCAAAACTAGCTAGTCCCTGGCAGTTAACTACAACTAGTTATCCATTACCAGTCATATGCAACTGGTTAATGACTAGCTAACAGCTACTAGTTAGTTTCAGGTAATTAGCAAATGGCCACTACTCACAACTAGTTAACTATCACTACATACCAATTACTAGTTACAACTAGTTAAGTAACCTGAGTTCCTAGCTAACTGATGCCAGTTATTGACAGCTAGTTAACAGCTATTAGTTAACCACCACTATTTACCAATTTCTAGTTGCTCACAACTAGTTAATCATCATTAGTTTACCAAATGTCTTACATTTCTTGTTGCTGAGACAAAATAACCAATACCCAAAGTTAAAGAAGGAAAGGTTTATTTGGTTCACAGTTTGTAGAGGCTTCAGTCCATGGTGGACTGGCTTCAAAACAAGGTGGCATGTCAGAGGGGCCTCACAGAAGAGGACCAGTTCAAGGCAGGCACAAGGTAGAAGGCAGCAAGGCAGCAAGAAAGAAGCAGTCATCAGGGACTGGGGATTTAGCTCAGCGGCATAAGCGCCTGCCTTGCAAGCATGCGGTAATGAATTCAATCCCCAGTACCAAAAAAAAAAAAAGAAGAAGAAGCAATCATGAGTGACCTTTTTTCTGTCCCTTATATCTTATCCCGGCTATAGCCCTCACACTCAGGGTGGAGTGCCCTTAATCCTACCCAGAACTATGCCAATCCAATCAGGGGACTAATTTAGTAATCACACACCCTTAATCTTAGCATCACACACTCTAGATGCATCTGGAAAAGTCCCACCTATGACCACATGAGGTTCTAGGGGACAGCTAGACACAACCCATAGCATTCACAACTAGTTCAACATTGCTAGTTTCTGGTAACT
>PVJX010041992.1:0-14360 GCA_004027295.1 Dolichotis patagonum
GTGGAGCTCAAGAAATCTGTCAAAGAACATATGGATCATAATTTACCTGTTATACTGCTCATCACGCTTAATATGCGATCAGCAGAAGGCCCCAGAGCAATAGAATGAATGATAGACCCTGCTTTGTTTCACTTTGTCCATGCAATAGCTTGCACTTTTATCCTCCCCAGAAGTTACCAGTATTCTTTCAGATCCTTCTGTTTGATGATGTTTTTCCTTAATTACCTGCAAACAGAATTCAGGACATTAACTATCAGTTGTTCCTAGATTGAATGGATGGATGAGGAGTTAGAAAAAAGAGAAAATGAAACTATATGTGCTTGTCCTTGTGCTTTTAAAAATGTTTAAAAATGCAGAAAGTATATGCAGTAACAATTAACATAGAAATGTCCTTAAAATGAAGAAAGGTAGACTATTGTTTGCAGAACAATTTTTACCTGAAGAGCAGATTCAATTCCAGAGCAGATAGAAATTCCTCCTGAAGCTTCTGTAGGTAAGCTCTCCAGGAGTTTTCTTCTTTCACTGTAGCTTGTTACTTGGACTAGCTTACTTTTGATGTGGGCGATACAATCATACTCAACTATTCCCACCCAGGATCCATTCTCAACAGTTTGAAGCAGGAAAATTTTAACTGCTTGGTTCATTCAATTTAGCTGGTTAAAATCCTAAATGGTGAATCACAAGAAAACAGACCAAATAGTTTTGCCTGAAGGGTAACAGCAGGTCATATAAAGTATGGCAAGACTTTGGTATAAACAGTAATTAAAGGAAGCCATGTATTATGGAGCACACATAGTTTAGCAAGGAGCTCGTGCTTTTACTAAAGACGATTCTTGGCTACTAAGTACCCAAAGTAGCGATAGGGATAGAAGTAAGAGTGGGTTGGAATTGGGGAGTGATAGTTCATATTTTAGAGACTCTACAATCACTCCTTGAAACTTCTGTGCCAGTTGGCTCAAGATAAAACTACCCCAGACCTCACAGAATAAATCTAGATGGTTCTATTACCTGGAGAATAGAAACTTCCAAGGCCTGGAGCTGAATTCTAAAACACACAGTTCTTGGTTCTGAACAATTAATTATAAGCTTCTGACCTCTTCCATTTGCTGCAGAATTTATTTTTTTGACTCCCAGCATGCTCTGTTCTGCCTCAAATGTGCCATCACTATGGATGCTTTATTATATTACATCTGCTTGCTTTTAGTCCATTTATTTCAATAATTATTTATTGATCATCCCTACTTGATAAACTGTGTTCTAAGTCATGGAGATTCAAATGTGTATCAAAATTTAAATTTCTAGAGAATCCCTAAATCTAGTAGGGATAGACATATATAACTATTCTAGATGACAGGATACAAAGACAAATGACATAGGTCCACATTATATGAACTTCCAGTCTAGTGAGACAGTGGTGTGATGTGCAATAATAACATAATATACAGTAATAGCAGGTGGGCATAGATCATTGTGGAGACCAGCAGAAGGACCTTACCCAGCTCATCTCCTCCTGGAGGACATAGGTCATTTTACCAATTTTGAAGGATGGGTCTTAGGTAACCAGTAAATGAAGAAAGACTTCAAGAAAATGTTCTCTATTTAGCTAAAACAGATGCTCCTTCTATAATGCTGAGTTCAGTTCCTGTGATTAGGTTATTAGGTGAACTGGTTGCTAAATAAATAATTGTATGTAGTATGTATGTTACAATATTCAGAACAAAGAAATGACCAAAGGAAACTACAACTTGATGACTTTGCTTTTATTTACATACTTTATGTGTATTACTGTAATGTATAATAGAACATAAAACTACAGTACTGTACTGTGCAGTACAACCAGCAAAATAACAGTACTATATTGTAGAAGAAGCCCGATAAAGCTCCATCCCACATCCAAATGCAGGTCGTAAGTCTGACTGAGGGGTCATAAGTGTGCACAGCACACCTCTGTTGCAAGCCTGAACAGTTGTTAAGCAGAAAGGTCATTAAATGAGGAATGTGTGTATTCCTCAAACACATGAAATCCGATCTATCCCAAGAGCCTAGCAAAAAATGCTTTTTACTCATTGAATTTAGTATTAAAAATTACTAGTTGCATTTGGCCTTTTCTTCTTTATAGTGATGCCTGTTTCCTATGTCTCTGACAACAATAAATCATGTATGTACCTCTTACATGCAAGATAAAGCTGTACTTAGAGTCCTGTTTGACCTATTCCTTGACCTGGAGTCCCTAGTACACTCTTATCTTCATTCCTGTCAAGTATTTCCAGTAGATGAATAGGACAAAGTTAGAAAATATGTCCATATTTTAATCTATCATTCTGATTCTCCAAATTGAGCCTTACTAAGGGCCCAAAAATCTCCACAGCAAACCCTCCATTTTCTGGGAAAAAACCATGTAAGTTAGGTCTGTTTAACTCTGTTGGTGTCTTTCCTTCAATACATATTTCACTTCCCCTCTTGAGTTGTTTTCTTACTGCTGTTGTGAAATTTAGAACAGCTCACGCTCAGGTAGAGCTGAGGGTTCTTAACTGTTCAGTTCCATGAAACTTACCTTCATGTTTTCAGATTCATCAAGAACTAAGCATATGGTTCTTTCACTGATTTTCAGCAGTGAAAAGTAGGCAGAGGAGGTAGTGCCATCATAGGTGTGGTGCTTTTAAAATCCTCTGACTCTCTGATTACCTCCCAGGTACATCTGGAATTGCACTTGAAGTTTTGTAGACTTGGAGCTTCTTGGTTATGGTTTTTTTCATTACAGAATTCAACAACCTAGAATAGGAAGTCAATATGATAAAAAGATTTTAAAATTACATTATCCATTTAAAAATCTATCTATAAACCTGAAAGAATAGCAATGTGTTCTGTAATTTTATTGTTTATTGAATAAAATATGATTATTCAATTGATACTAGAGTAAGGCACATTTTCAATAACTAATAATAATGATAATAATAGCTATACAGACTGGTTACTGTTGGCTCCTAGTTAATATCTTAAAAAATTATTTTTTGTTAATACTAATATTTTTAATCTCTCAGGTTACCTAAATAGATATATTAAAAATATGATAATATGGCCTTTGATTACAAGTTCTGGAAACAAAGATGGGCATACTTAGAGAATCTATGTTTTGTGTAAACATTATGGAAGCCTTTTCTGTTTGAACTTCATCAGGGAAGAACTGACAATCTTTTTCATACAGTTTTGTGGTAGAATTTGTTCTGCAGCTTCTAGTTACACAGGTACCACTTTGACACTTATGAACACTATTCTTACCAGAGATACCTACAGAACACCTGATACCTGAAAATATGTGACAGTTAATCACTGAGGCAACTTAGTCATTAATTATAAAAAATCTTTAGAAGTTTCATTCATGATAATCCTAATATCAAAGGCTGTTGTTTAAAATTTATTTACTTATTTATTGAGTCAGGCTGTTGCCACATGGCCCAGGTTGGCCTTGACCTCACAGTCCTCCTGTCTTAGTCTGCAAGTGTTGGGAGGATATAATTCTGCAAGTATGCACCCAGACCAGGAGATTTTTATTCTTATGTGTGCTGTATACACCCTATTTTGCTAGCAGGGATTAAGGGTTCCAACTAGAGCAAATATCTGTTATTCAAAAAATTTGCAGAGGGTTTATTTTTTTGTAGTACTGTAGAAGAAAAGAAAAATACATTTTCAGTACTGGGGACTGAACCCAGATCTTGTACTGAGCAACCTCTTCAACCCCTTTTATGTTTTATTTTAACACAGAGTCTCATGAAATTGTCCAGGGTGCCCTTGAACTTGCCATCCTCCTGCCTTGTTCCCCATGTAACTGGTAATATAGACATATGTCACCATGCACAGTGACAGAGGGAAATTTTAAATAGGACTTCAGATATATGCAATAGCTGAATTCTGTCTTGAGTTAGCTGCTGCTATCTTGCTTACACTAAGGGCTATAGGGTTCCCTCTCCCAAACGTCTCTCCTGCTGGCCTCATCCTGGTGAAAGCACTGTGAACAGCTGGATGAAGAAATTTTTGAAATCACTTATTCTGGTTACCACCTTAGGTTAAAGTTCTTTGTAGATTTCTTTTCAAAGCTGAAATTCCCAAACAGTGGGTTATGGCAAGTGTTTTGATTATTTAAGTAGCATTTTTATCCAAAGGGAAATGTGATTGGTGGTAAAGAATAAGATACTGTCAAGAAGAGGAGGAGTATAGAGAATAAGTGTTTTAGAGTTGTGCTTTACTGTGTGGAATTGGCCACATGTGACAGTGTTATGCCAGGATGTGACTGTCTATAGCTCATCTTTTTTCATAGGCTTCCAATTCAAATTCAGAAACTGAGCAGACAATTTTTAAGAGAGAAGCTGTGGGAGCTGAAATCCCTGGAAGTGTCCTGGGGGTGGAATCAACCAAGCCTTTTGGAGCTTGCAACCAGATTGCTTCAAATGCTGAGCATGGAACTCTAGGACTTAATGTTTGCCCTACTGGATGTTGGACTTGCTCTGTTTCCAATACTTTATATTCCCCTGTTTGTAACTTTTGGAATGGTAATGTTTATTTTATGCCTTTGCATTTCAGAAATGTTTAACCTTGTTTCACTTGTAGAGGGGGTTACAGGTAAGAGTTTGCCATAGATACTGGAGGAGACTTGGGACTTGGACTTCTTGGAAGAGTCTTGGGACTTGGACTTCTCAGCAACACTGAAAATATTAGGACTTTGGCAACTCTTGGAGATGGACTAAATGTCTTTTATATAAAGATTGTACATGAGTCTTTGGGGGCCAGGGGTGGAATGTCATGGTTTATGTTGGTGGCCCCCAGGCTTCATGTATTTGCACTGTGCATTTGTGATTGGTTCATTGTCTAGTGCTTGGATTGGTGGTGTCAGTGCTACACCCTCCTAGGGGGTGGAGCCAGGATGTGATGTAATGGCAGGAAGAAGGTGTGTCTCTCTCTTGACAGTTTCTGCCTTGCTGTTGGAAGCTGCCATGAACTGTGGCCCCACCATGCCACCCTGCCTTGGAGCCAACTGAGTATGGACTGAAACCTCCAAAAACTGTAAGAAATAAACCTTTCCTTTCCCAACTTTGATATCAGGTATTTTGACTCAGCGATGAGTGAAAAGTAGCTAAGACAGGCATTTAGGAGAATATGACATCAAAATGTAATCAACATAATACTTTTAAAAAGTCTCTGAACACTGGTGCAATGAGCAGTGCAAAGGCCTTTATTGAAATCATGTGCCTTTCTTTCCGTTTGCACATTAGTGACGATTCCTTTAACCTCAGCAGGGCATGTTGCCCACTTAAAAGGACTCCCTTCAACCATGTTGCTTTCTTGACCTCAGAATTAAGAGAATTATCTATTATTATTAACTGTGATGCTAGACTGATATTTTAAAAAGACCTTTATAAATCTCCAAGAAGATCTTAGTTAACTTTGTGAAGCTACTTGATTTCTTAAGTAACTCCCATTTAGTGGTACTTAGCCATGGTTGTTCATTCTTGACGTAATTGGAATCATTTTGTAAGTTTTGGTAAGTCCATCTACACAATGCACAACTCCAGACTAAATGAATTTTGGCAGCCAATAACCAGGTTTAAAAATACATAAAATTGTCTATGAAATACTCTTGAAATTATGTGTATCTTAAGGAGACAATATAGTATATTTCAAAAAAAATTTTTTTGATGTAGAGTCCATTATATCCATTGGAATAAAAATAAATTATCATCATTTGAAAGGAGTCAGAGGAAGAAAAATGAGACCTGTTACACTTTGAACTCTTTAAAAATTTAGTCATGCCTTGTTGCTTCAATTTTTTTTTGATCTGGGGACATAGTAAGGCTGATCATTGTTGTACTCGTCAAACATTCCCCAGCGGAGATGGGCCCACTTGTGGACGAGCACTCTCCCTGTGGGAAAACATTTCGAGAAGACATAATTCAAAGGACAAAATTTATCTGTTAAATATTTATTCTGTCTCAAATATCTATATTTGAAATGACTCATTTTTACAAATAATATAGTATATTACTTGATAGTATATTATAAAGCACAGTATATTACTTTTTTTATTCCACATATTAGAGAAATATTTCTAGAGTATTTTCTATGGCCCCAAAATACTGGTCTTTGGACTAGTTAGTGTGTCGGTCTTCTGGTTTAGGAAATACAATGTTGTTTGTATCATCCACCCTTCCATCTTTCCACTCAGGTACTTATTATTTTATTCATCCAGCTTTATTGGCCTTTCTTAACTGTGTATGCTTGAATGAATTCCTTGACCTCTCTATGCCTCAAGTTCTCATCCTAAAATATATTTTCAAAGAAATAGTAGTGTCTCCAATGGGACCAAAAATGATTCTTGGAGGCTAAAATGTCACAGATGTTACAACAATGTCTATCTTTTCTAACTTCTAACTTCTTCTAACTTCATATATAACAGCACAAATAGACATATAATATGTCTGGGGTAAAACAGTATCACACAGGAAATTCAGAAAAAATGCTTAACAAGGTTCTGTAAGTGCATGATGATAAAAACTATGGAGAAATTCTAGTATAGATCATAATTATGGTGATGTGGAAATAAAATGACTCATTTAAAGTACTTAGCACCTAGGTAACATTAGTCATGTAACTATTATTAATTATGTACGTAACATAGGACTAGGTGCTAGAAAATATAAAGGTAAGACATAGTTTTTGACTTGGAGAGGCTCTATAGAGAATTAAAACATTTTTTCCCCAAGGAACTCAGAGCAAATGGAAGGATATATATATATATATATATATATACATACACACACACATATATATATGTATATATGCATATATACACACATATGTACATATATAGTACATATACACATATATACACACATATAGACGTATATATGTATATGTATACATGTATATGTATACACAGTGAAAGTTGCAGAGAGGAAATATATAAGAGGAATTATTTTGGCAATAGTGATGCTGAGTAAAAGCTGTGGAGGAAAAAGGGATGGAGATGGAGAGGACAGAAATACAATCCATTCTGTTACAAAGTATGTTTTTGTGTTATCAGTTTGCACCTAGAGATCTGAAAAAAAAATTTTCAGTGTTATGCAGAGTTCAAGTTTTGTCTTTCTCCTTTTTTTACTCACAGTGTTGTGTTTGACCAGCAGGGTGCGTATGCCCTGCATTATTACAAATGACAATGTCAGGCTCACCTCCAGCCCAGGGAATTAGAATCTGCACATTAACATTCTTTCCCCACACACTGAATTACGTTTACACGTGTTCAGTTTTAGAAGCACTGGCCTAAGTTTTCCTAGGCGAAGACTGCCAAACTATTGGAAATAGATTTATAACTTTCTGTAGAAGTCAAGAGCCTTACACCAACTACTATTCTAAGAATTTAGTGCTTTATAGGAGAATTAGACTGCCTGAGCCGGTTCCTCTCTTCTTACCAGAGTCTACTCTTAGCTTACACTTGCGTCATTCTCAGCTGATGACAGTCAGCTGTTCCCAGTCTCTGTGATTTAGAACACCATTCATACATACATTGTCTCAGTTCCGACCAGCACTCCCTTCCTTCCTTCCTTCCTTCCTTCCTCTCTGTCTCTTTCCGAGTCTTACTCTGTTAGTCACTCTGACCTTGAACTCCTGGGCACAAGCAGTTCTCCTGCCCTAGACTTCTGAGTAGCTGCCACTGCCTTGGGCCCTTTTCACAGTTTAAATAGCATTTCCACTATTTATATGTGTGTGTGGGTGTGTGTGTGTGTAGGTGTATTTTAATACTAATGGTAGCAGTAATACTGAGTGAGTGCCTACCTCCAAATACTTTCTCAAGTTGACTTTTGTTACTGTTGTCATTGTTATTATTTAAAAATTATACAGCTTTCAGAAGAACTTTTTCTAATCCTGATTTTTCCATAGCTGTGCCTTTAGGGCATACTTTTGAAGAATGCAGAATTTTTCATAAGCATGCACATAAATAGAAATATCTATGTGAGAGGAAGAGAGGGAACTATCAATTGTGGAACAGGCCTGAGGTGAGGACAGTAACTGTCACAATTGGAGAAAATTCCCCTCTTCTAAGATAGGCAAAGGTCAAGAGAAGTGCTAGCAGATAGGAGTTTAAATGTAGAAGGTAAAAGGCAAGGGTGTCTCAATCAAAGCATCTGTCGATAGGTAAGAATGAGAAGGTGGGTAGAGATCTTAGGGTGCATGGTAGATTTGAAAGAGCTGTTATGGGTAATAAGAAAGGGAGCTGAGAATTGCCAAGTGAAAATATCATTCAGTGGCTTTGAAGCCTTCACAGAGATTGAAAAATGTGTATTTATAATGAAGGCAATTAGTTTTATAATTTTTTGATCATCCTAGGAAACATTAAACATGAAACAAAGACTGGTTGAATCATTCAGTATTGTAGATTTAGTACGTCAAATAAATGCTAAACATGAGAGTGGTGTGGAAATTGAGCTATTTGTATTTGTGGTTGAAGAGACTGAGTTTGCTGGACATGCTAGGTATAAAGAAACAACAGCCAGCAGGGTGTAAAAGATTAGAGGGGTTAAGAAGAACAAAACTGGTAAGGATAAAATACAGGGGGTAGGTAAGATTGGGATGGAGGGGATATGAAACTTTCAAGTGTGGAGTAGGGAACCAGTCCAGGTAATGATGACAAGGACTGTGTGAGCTTTGTCAGAGACAAGAGACTGCATGAAAGCTCACTTAACAGGCATCTGGAGGAGAGAGAGAGAGAAAATTCTGGGGTATGTGAGTTCATGAAAGTTTTCTTTGAATAGTAACATTTGAATTGATCTTCTTTTACCAATGACTCAGATTTTTAAGCTAATACATATTTGTTCATTTGAACAAATGATCTTAACTGTTAGAATTTACTACATGAAAGTGCTATTTTTAATAGGTTCAAGTAATCAATTATAGTAATTTCATTTATGCAATCAAATAGTTTAAATAATCATATCAGCAACAGCATACAAGTGTTACCTTGCAGTCTATACCTAGTATCATGGCTGTTTCCATCTTTCTACACACTGGTCAACGTGGAAAGCTAGAAAATGAAAATCTAAAATGTGTGCTCTCAGAAAAAGTATTATTTCTGTAATCTGTTGAAATTTCCATAGATACTGCAGTGAGTGTCTATTTACATGGGTGTCCGTTTACATGGGGTTGTCTGCTTTAAGATAAACACAAGGTAGAAACCACTGTGTTCCTGAGTTTGATGGGAACATACATAAAGAAGATAGTCTACTTGTTTAAGATCATGCAGCTGATAAGCAGAAGACCCAGGATTTAAACCTATGAACTTTGGGTGAAATGCATTTACTCTTAACTGGGAGGAGAGCTACTTGCTTTGAGATGAGATGTTTTAATCAAATTTCCTACCTGATGGTCCATATTCATTTTGTTTCTTTCCCAGTACAAAGTCAGGAGTGAAATGAATGTATTCTGCTTTTTCTCCACATTCTGTGAACTGCCTGGTATATGGTTCATCTTGGCCTGGGAGGGTTGGTGGTGCAACTATAACATCAGCCTGAGAATGTTGGAAAAGATCGTGAAAACATCAGCATTTGACATGACAGCATTTAGTCTGAAAAACTCTGAAATGACGAACTAGGGTTAACATTAGCAAGTGTAGAAAGCATTTTAAAGAAAAACAATTGACACTTACATGTTTGTAGCTCTCATATTTTGGCTTCCTGTATTGAGTGTTTTCTTTCCAATTCTTAGGAATTAATATAGACACATTTTTGAAAAAAATCTCTTTTCTGTGGCTTCGAACAGGTAAGTAGATGCTATGGTCACCATGTCCAATTATCAAAAGGGAAAATGTATGTGAAGACAACCAAGTGAGAGTGGACTAAAGGAGCAACCTCAGACATTTTCCACCTTCAGACATTAAAACCAAAACAAATGACTGATGAGCAGGGTCTCTATCCATGGTCGCAGCTCTATTAGTTGTCAATTCCAGATTACTGCTTCATCCTGTGCATTGAAAATCATGCACCACCTATATCAAAAGGCAAATGCCTGGAAATTGTCTGAAACAATAAAAGACATAGAATTTAGATTCATTAAGACTCAATTCTACCCCTTAGTTAATATTTTCTGTCATCAAACCTTGACTGTTTAACTATTTTTATATTTGCTTTCTTGTCTCTTAAGTGGGTAATTGCTACTTAGTTTTAAGGTCAATATGGGCACGAAACGTTTTGGACAGTGCTGTACATATAGACACCTAATGAACCTGACTTATATCATTACCATTTGTGCAAAACCTCAAGAGAGAGCAGTCTTAGTTGATGTAAGCTAAGGGCAACCCTAATGTGTCTCATGCCACCCTATTTTAGATTAGCTCTACTTTTCAAGTTGCCCCTTACAGAATTGCTCTTTGTTCTTCCCCGTTGCCCCCTATTGTAAATTCTAAAGAAAACCACCTTTGTCTGACTGAGACACTAAATGCTGTAGTCAACTACAGTATTGCAGGAAAATCAGCTAGATAAACACCTGTTCCACAAATCCCTAATCAGTTATTAGGTCCAGGAGTTGCAAATACTTATAAAATATGGCAATATCTTACTAAAGATGATTTAGAATTATAATGGTAATGTGAAATGTTCCACATAAGCAACATTATAGTTTAAGGAGTATACTTAAAAATGAACAAATTAGGACCACTAATTGATGTTCTAAAACTCCTAAAATGATTTAAAAAATGCATTTTATCACTTTGTTAAAAAGATTCTTTATAAGCTGCTTTGATAATTCTTGGTAAAAATGAAGATGTCTATGGAAAGGAAATAGTGTTTCTTGAGAAAAACTTTAGTGCCACTGTTATTAGATTGTAGCCCTATTCATTCTTTTCAAATCGTTACTATCACCCTGCAGTCAGGCCTGGGTCCTCAGTTTTTCTGGCTTTTCCACTGTTTAGCTTAACCTTCTCTGCTCAGCTCATTTGAACTCTCATTCCATTTTAAAGAACAATATTGCCTGATTTTAGAATTATAAAAAGCAAAATGTGATCTTTACACTAAATTGCTGTAATTTGTGATTTTGTCTTTTTATTCCATCTACTTCATCTGTAAAGAACATGTGTTCCCCGGTGTGATGGTACAGGCCTTGTAATCCCAGCACTCAAGAGGCTGAGGCAGGAAGATCACGAAGAGTTTAAGGTCAGTTTGGTCTACATAGTGAGTTCAAGGCTAGCCTGAGCTACATAACAAAACTCTGTCTTAAAAAACAAAACCAAGACCCTGCATGCGTGGAGGGGAGGTAGCTGGCCTGTGACTCTGGTCTTATCAGCTGATTGTTCAGTGCTACCTTGCAGAGCCATAAACCGGTTTGGTGCCTGGTTGGTGGGGGGCATGGTGACCCTGTAGCCACCTCCAAAAGCCTGCAGCAATGAGAATCTCGACAAAATTGGTAAGTCTCTAAATGATATTATCAAATGCAATCGAAAGTAAAGAAAGAAGCAGAATTTTCTGAGACTAAATAGAAGACTCCATAGAAGTACTCCAGCAAAGTAGAAGACTCCAGCAAAGTAGTGCTTGGCAATTCAGGATGAGAGTATCATGGGGAATCCAGCGGAATTACAATTTTGGTAAACTAGTCTAAGCCAAGGAGAAAACGTAATGCGTGGAAAAAGCCGTCCTTATGGAGTTATCACTAGCCTTGCAGCTAGAAAAGCAACTGGAATTCAAAAAGGAGTTAGTACTATGAGTTGTCCACCTCTAAGTGGCAAGAATATAGAATGATATTTTCCTGTGTTAAGAAGGAAAACAAACTTTCTGAGACAAAATGAAGTGCAAAGAAACCACTGCAGTTCTCAAGAGACCTAACCAGTTAAACAAAAAAAATAACATTCCGGCTAATTTTACCAGAAGTGGAAGTAAATTAAGCCATCAGAAAGACACTTATCAGCCAACTTTTCTTTTCTGAAGAGGCCTAATTGTTCAGGCCCAGTTGAACACAGAACAACTGCTAGGTGATGTAGTAGCAAAGAGAACTCTCAGTGGCCCAGTCCCACCACCAATGGAGGGATTTTGACTGTGTCCATTGACAATGCTGGGCAGTACAATGCTCAGTAACTCAGAAGCCGTGATTAACTCGTGCTGCTGTACCCACATTCTTTTTTTATTTTTTTAATTTATTTTTTATTTATTTAAAGAAAGAAAAAATAAAATAGAAAAGAAGGGTAGAATAATACAGAATTCAACAAAAAAATTAGGAAATCGCTAGTTGATACATTACATTTTGTCATCTTAGAAATAATTGTTCAAGTTTCAAACTCAAAGCATAAAAAGTGGATAGACACTCAAACATTGACAGTGCAAACCATTTTGCTCAATGATCCAACAAAAATTTAGTAATATGTTCATCTATCTTACACACTTATATGTACCGTTATATCCTTTAGAGCACTTTCCTTCCCTTTCATTTTTACAATATCTATTATACATTTTGGGTCTTATTACTTTTTTAGTTTTTATAATTTTTTACACTAGAGAGACAATGTGGTATTTACTAACGTGAGTTGTTTATTTCACCTATGAGGATAGTCTCAGGTTGCCTCCATTTACCTATTTTATATATATAAAATATTATATAATATATATATATATATATATATATATATATATATATATATATATATATTTGGTACTAGGGATTGAACTCACAACCTCACACTTGCCAAGCAGGTGCTTATACCACTGAGCTAAATTCCCAACCCTCTCCATTTACCTATAAAGGCCTCAAGATCATACTTTTTTATAGCTGAGTAATATTCCATTGTATAAAAGTACCACATCTTTTTTATCCACTCTGTGGCTGATGGACATTTTGAATGTTTACAAGGTTTAGCTATTACAAATTGTGCTGCTATAAACTTGGGTGTACACATATCACTGTGATGTGACCTTTTCACATTTTCTGGGTAAATACCCAGGAGGGGAAAAGCTGGTTTGAATGGAACTTCTTATCCTAGTTTATTGAGGAATCTCCACACTGATTTCCATAGTGGCTGCACCAGTCTACATTCCCACCAACAGTGCAGACGTGTTCCTTTTTCCCTGTAGCCCCACCAACATTTGTTATCAGTTGATTTCTTGATGGTGGCCATTCTTTCCAGGGTGAGGTGTCTCAGTGTTGTTTTAATTTGCATTTCTCGAATGACCAGTGATGGTGAGCATTTCTTCATGCATTAATTTGCCATTTGTATATCTCTATCTGAGAACTGTGTGTTCATCTTTGATGCCCATTTTTGGAGAGTCTACTCACATTCTTGACAAAATGGGAACAGTCTGATGTCAAGAAAGTTCCTAAAGGTGTCCCCCTACAATTTGACATAAATGGTGTATAACAGCAGGGATGACTTTGAACGGACAATTTGGAACCCTAAAGGAGGAAAGGGCCACTCTGACATCCAGCAAAGGAGGAAGCTGTTTTGTCACTGTGGGACAGATTCCATGTCAAAAGAACTTCTGAGCGATGACTCTGAACAGTTGTGTTACTTGAAGAGCTCATCACAGAAATTCAAGAAACTTTAACTTAAAATATTCACAAGGCCAGAGAACTCTTAGTTTTGAAGTTTTTATTTTAAATGTGTAAAATATTGCCCCAAAAGGTAAGAGGGAATATACCTATCTGTTCTTAAAGATTTCATGATTGGCCCAAACAGAGGCTCAATTTCTGTTGACTTCCTTGTTTCTTCATGCATCAGATGTTAGACCTGTAGGGAACATCGCGCGGACCAGCGGCTCACTGGGGCTGCTGAGGACTTCAGCAGCCCTTTGCCCACAGGGAACATCCTGGAGACCAGCGGCTGAGGATCTGAGCTTCCTGGGACTGCTGGGCCTTCCCTTTGCTCACAAAGAACATCCCGGAGACCGGTGGCAGAGGGCCTGTGGTGCCTGGAACTGCCACTGCTGGGCCCGCCCCTCCTCCAGGAGCATCGAGGAAGCTGGCCACAAGCCTGAGTTGCCTGAGACCGCATCTGCTGGACTTGCCCTTCCACCGGGAACATTGGACTACAGTGGACTACCATGCTGGCTTGATGAGAGGCTCAGGAACCCCTCACCCAAACAGAAGACTTCATCAGGCTTAAGTCAGTGTGGTGAGTTTGCCCCATAAAATAGAGGTCTGCAGTGGGTAAATAGGGGCGGAAGTGAAACTCCCTCCACGTGTAAGACCTTGACTAACTTGGCAAGAGAGTGGGTAACCCCCTCCCCACACACAGAGAACATCAGACAGGTTGAGGAGTGCGCCAATATCACCCCCACCCCCAACTTAGAGGAAATTAAGAGAACTTATGAAACTCCCCTAGTGACACAGTAGGGCCT
>PVJX010041993.1:0-14389 GCA_004027295.1 Dolichotis patagonum
TTATTTTTGGGATAGCTGACCATGTCCTCAAGTCTAGCGTAAGTAGACAAACTGGAACAGCACACAATCCATCCAAGCAGAGTGGTGAGAATAATGTAAATTCTAAATCTTGTTACCCCATTAACAGTATCCTCTGCCTCCCTTTTTTAGACAATTCCTCCCCTTTCACTCCCATGGGGTGCACTGCTTGTTTTGGGTCCCAGTGCCTCCCTATGTAGAGCAGCTCAATGGACCCTATCTCCTGATCTACTCTGCCTGTGTTTCTCTCTGTTAGTATTTCAAGGCCCTCTATACTAGAGATTACAGCCAATCTTCTCTGCCTCATTTCTGCTCTTCTATTTTTATGCCATTGATAGTCTATTTTTCTCTTCCACTTCACTGTCTGCCTCGTTCACTGAGGCCTCTCTGCCACTGTTCCTGAAATGCTCGTATTCTTGTTCTCTCTCCCTAGAATGTCCTTCAGTATATTTTCTAGGGTTGGACTGGTGGTCACAAATTCTCCTAGCTCCTCTTTGTCATGGAAGCATCTTTTTTCTCCATTAATTTCTAGAGAGAGTTTTGCAGGATACATCAATCTGGCCTGGAGATTGTTCTCCTTCAGCACTTGAATTATATTACTCCAAGCTCTTCTTGACCTGATGGTCTGTATTGAGAAGTCTGCCATGATTTTGATGGGTTTTCCTTTATAGGTGATGTTTCTTTTCTCTGATGGCTTTTAATATTCTGTTCTTATATTGAATTTCCGGGATCTTGATTACTATGTGTCTGGGTGTAGCTCTGTTTTGGTTGTAGGTGGCTGGAGTTCTGTATGCTTCATACTTCTGCATATCATTTCTTTTTTCTATGCTTGGGAAATTTTCTTCAATAATTTCTGTGAATAGCCTTTGTAATTCCTCTGGTTTGATTCCTGCTTCTTCATTCACATCCTTTATTCTTAAGTTATAGATCCTCTTGTCATCTTCCAGTCTTTGTAACTTTACTGCCTGCTCCCTTGTTATTTTTAAGAGATCTTCCCTTTCATGACCCCACATTGCAAGCCTGTGTTCAATTTTTGATAGTCTATCTTTGGTTTCTTTCAAGCAGTTTTGCCAGCTTTCTATCAAGTCTTTAGTTTCCTGATAATCCCTTTGAATCTGCTTCATAAATTCTAGGTTTTTTCTGAATTCTTCATTGAATTTTTCTCTCCATTTGTGTTCTTCTATTCTTCTGTCTGTGTCTTCTTGAGAGGTGCCCAGCCCTTCTTTTATTAATCTACTTATCTCTTGTTTAATTTGAATTAATATTTCAGTTTTGGTCCTGCTTACGAGGTCTTGAAGATATCTCTTTATGTCTGCTAACGCTGTGTTTGATGTTGCATTTTTGCTGCCCTCAATCTCTTTTGTATTTACCTCTCCTCGATCAATGTTCTCAGGGTTGGGGGCTGGGAGTGTTTTCGTATTTCTCCCTTTCATCATGTTTTTGGTTCCTTGCATACAGGTGTACAGTGTAATTCCCAGACCCTTTTCTTGTTGTTAAAGGCTCCTCTAGAGGGCTCAGGCTAGGAGCTTTAGCCCTTCGCAGGCCTTCACTGCATCAGTGTGCACTGATCTCAGGGAAGTAACTGGTTCCCCACCAGGGACGTGGCCTAGTCCAAGCAGATTCCACCAATGCACTCGGCGAGGGGAGTAACCAGCTGAAGCTACTTCCTTATGGAGTTAGGGCTGTCCTGCCCAAATCCAACATGTCGTCCAGTTGGTTTCCCTTTTCCCGTGGTAGGGTCTTATTCCCATCACTCACCGTGTCCCCGAGAACTGCTGGACTGCCCGACCTCCAACTTCAGCGTGGCTGCGGTGGGAATTCACGGTGCCTCTGGGTGGGTCGTGCACAGTGCCGGTCCCGGAGAGCTGCACGCAGGGCTGTTCAGCTCTGCGCTCTGGCGGTTCAAGCCAGTCGCTTCGGCTCGGATCGCTTGTTCAGGTCGGGCGGAATTCAGGCTTCTCGAGGAGGGTGCCGTGATCTTATCTTCACTAATAGTAGCCCCAGGACCTCATATTAAAGCGGGTTTTTGCACTTTAGTTTCTCTCTGGGTTGTGAGAGTCTATCTCTCTCTGTTTGGGTCTCTCCAGAGTGTTTTATTCTGGCATTTGAGCTGTCTCTCTCAGAGAGGGTCTCTCTCCTGCTACTACCAGTCCGCCATCTTGTCTCTTGTGTCTAAATCTGATCTTTAAAAAAATCATGTTCCACCCCTATTTCCATAGGGGAAAGGAGGTCCCCAGGGAGATAATTAGGCATCTAATGTGTTGAGTATCAGGTTTCGTGGCAATTGATAATGCTTTTTCCCTACAGAGGTTTACTTCCCCGTCCTGAAACACTGACATGTTGTCTAGGTCAACATTCACTGTTTATGTTGTTAGTTATAATTATTAATGTAAATGGTCTTCCCAGCTAAGCCACAAGATACTTCTGTCACCATTTCATTGCCTCCTGTTGTAACCTGTTGCTGCCTGATGTTAATATCTTTTCTAAATATTTGCTGAATTTTCTGTGTACTATGTTCAATTCCACATGGGGTTCTTTTGTTTTGTTTTACGATTTTTCACATTATGTTTTGTTTTCTGACTCCTGGAAAATCCTAGGGGTTGAGCTTGCTTCTTTCTAGACATATAGTGTCAGATACTAGCAGAAGCCTCCCTCTGCCCACCCCCTGCAGTCCCGTCTCTCTCTGCACCCACGATTCCATCCCTTTGGGAGGCTCTTGGAGCTGCCCCGTGGCAATTGATAATGCTTTTTCCCTACAGAGCACTTCCCAACACACAGTTTCACAGGCTGCTGCTTTTATGTTCAGAAATAGGAGACTTTTGCTGCTTTTTGTCCACTGCAATACTACTAACCACTTGTGAACGGTCATGTTTCTCCAAGAGTCAGTCACTTGCCACCACCCTGGTCACTGGAGCTGAGGTCTGCACTAGTGAGTCACATTAGCTGCTAAGATATGGCCAGAAAAAGAGACTGTGATATGATAAAGAAGTGATCAAAGTTGGGACTCACAGTTGGGAAGAAAGCTCTCCATGCAGGCCTGGGACCTGTGGGGCCGCAGTCTGTGGGTTCATGCTGACACCTTCTCTTGGTGCACTGTGGGCCCCATGCAGGCTGTCTGTCTCTCCATTCTAGTTTTCAAAATCCTAGGAGAGGGGCTGGGCATTTAGCTCAGTGGCCTAGTGCCTGCCTGGCAAGCGTGAGGTCATGAGTTCAATCCCTGGTACAAAAAAAAAAAAAATCCCAGGAGAGACCATGGAATGGAGCCAGCTTGCCGCAGTCCTTTTCTGGATCAGCTGTTTGTGAGGACAGACCTTGGCGAGGGCTGGCCATGGGCCACATCCCTAAGCAGGGCAGCTGCCATCTGTGCAGCATTAACTGTTCACACCAGGTTATCACTGAACCCGGGCTGCTAGAGTCGGGTAAGAAGGGACACGTGAAAGTCCCCCGGTGACTGAGCGCAGCGTGCAGGTGAGTGGTGTAGCTGTGCTGTCTCTGGCCTCCTCGTCATTTCCCTGAAGCCCTGGGTACCCACTGCAGGTGCTACAGGTTTAGTCTGTGTTTTGAGTTCCCCCAGCTCCTTAGAGCTGCCAGCAGTGCCCCTCAGACTTCAGATCTTCACGGACTCCTGCTGGTCTCCCGCTTTTGTCTGGGACACATCTATCTTTACAGTTCTCGCTCTAGGACGAGGTCACGTCCTCATCTTCTGTTGGCCCCATGTGCACCGTGCAGCATGGCGCAGAGTCGGCATGGGTGAACGAGTGCTGGTCGAGTGCCTAAAAATAACATGGGCTTCTTGTCGCCAGGGCACAGAGATCTGGTCCAGCCCTCGGCAGCCTGTTCCTCTGAAAAATTTGGTGACTTACCCTCAGCTGAAACTGGTCGTCACCACAGACACCAAAGGACTGATCAAAATGTGGAAAGCAGAGACTGGATGGGAATTAGCCTCCTTCTGCTTGCCGACCTCCTCTTCTGCGATGGAGCCCTGTGACCATCCAGAGGGCCTCTTCCTGCTGGTGAGTGAGCTGGCTCTCGGGACCCTCTGCAGGGACCGGCCTCTTCCCAGGGCCTGGGCACTAACGTGACCACCATGCTGGATGGAGCCTGGAGCCGGGCCCCCCCAGGGCATGCAGACTCCTTATCCTGGCCTTGGGCTCTGCATGTGGCAGCAGCCCGCCTCTCCGTATCTTCCCCAGTTGTTGCACGGGGAGGTCCAGCTGTGTGGCTCACTTAGAGTTCTGCAGTCCTGTGCCCTTACTTTATGGTCTCCCGGGTTTTCTTTTTACTCTTTTTTTTTTTTTTTTGCCTGCAGTTTCTCTTCTCTTCTACATTCTTGCTCTTCAGTCCTTTTTTTATTTCTATTTATACATATATATTGTTATATACTGGGGATGAAACCCAGAGCCTTCATACTGATCTCCATCCCTAGCACGATATATATATATATATAGAGAGAGAGAGAGAGAGAGAGAGAGAGAGAGAGCGCGCGCGCGCGCGCGAGCAAGGGCGAGCCCCACTAAGTCACCAAATTGGCTCAGGCTGGGCTATAATCCTCCTGCTAGACCTCCCAGAGTGTCAGGACTACAGGTGTTTACCACCACACCTGGCTTAATCATTCTTATTTTCAAATCCTTGCTAAGGTTTAACTCAGGAAAAACTTACAACTACTTGGTAATATCAGTGGGCTAAAAAAGGAGTGATACTTTCTAGACTAAGATTGAAGAGATGATAGAAGTGAATGTCATGCACCCATGGCAGGGGCGGCCTGGTGGTGAGGGCATTGCACAGGCCCCACTCAGTGCCCTGCTCACCCACACGAGGGAGTGGAAAGCCTTCGGAAGGTGACAAGGGAGGTTGTACCGTATATCTCACGTAATTTCTGTTTTCAAATGCAGTGTTGAACACATGCTTCAGACTAGGCACAGGAGAGGATGAGACCATATGAGCTGGGTAAACAGGAGACAGTGTGGAGAGCCACGGGGCTTTAGATGCAGACATTAAAATGCCTGTGGTTGCCATCTTCGGGGAGGTAAATGTCAGCCAAGAACTTAAAGCTGTAAGATATGAAACAACAGATTTGGGAAAGAATCAAGTAGAAATTCTAGAAGACTCAATTAAAAAGACTAAGAGCTCAGCGATCAGATTTAACGGCAGACAGATGACAATCATACAGAGATGGAGGAGGCCAGAGGCGCTTGTGGGCCACTGGGGCTGTGCTGTTTCTTAACTTGGGTAGCGACAAGAATATTTGCTTTATAATAGTTTGTGGAGGTTTGTGGAGTTTTGTGTATTTGTTTTACATTTCAACTGAAAAATTAGAAATGTGGAAGAGAATTGGAGAACTGAAAGATTAAAATCAGAACAGACTGTCTAGAACAGTCGTGGTAAACCTCTGGCATGCGTGCCACAGTGGGCTGCTTGTTATCAGTGTGCTAAAAGTGTCACCATCACTGGTCCAGAATGAACCTCAGATACCAGCAGCAGTAAACAGGAAAGTAGGGGAAGGAGAAGAGGACCATGCTGCGTAGGTTTTAGTGGGCACGCGAGTCACCCGGAGACCTTGTAGAGTGCAGAGGCGATTCATTTGGTCCCCAGGGATGCCTAAGATTCTGGCTCCACTGAGCTTTTGATGCTGATGCTGCCGTCTATCAACCATATGGTCCACAAGACTATCAAGGATCCACAAAAATTTCCAGTTTTTTTTTCTTTTGTCTTTTTGAGACAGGGTCTTACTGTGTAGTTCAGCCTAGCCTTGAGCTCACTTTGTAGCCCAGGTTGGCCTTGAAATCACAACGATCCTCCTGCCTCAGCCTCCCAAGTGCTGGGATTACAGGCGTGAGCCACCATGCCCAGCTCAAAATGTCCAGTATTAAACTGTTTCCTAGGAGTAGAGGAGGTGAATGAGGCAGAAGAAATATTTGAAGAGATAATAGTGCTTTCCCAGAATAGACTCAGGACATTAATTTACAGCATCGAAAAGGTCTGTAACCCTAAGCAGAATAAATAAAAGTAAATTTGCTTATGGACCCATCACAGTGAATCAGCCTAACTGACGACTAAGGCAAAAAAGTTAGTAGCACTGGGCACTGCACTCAGGGCCTCACACGTGTTAGGCGAGCCCTCCGCTACTCAGCTGCACACGTAAGAAACTTCCATTTTAATGGCAGCCAGAGAAAATAAAACCGCCTTCACAGCACTGAGATGGGGTGACAGTGGACTGGCCTCTTGAAAGACCTGGCTACTTGCTGAGAATTCTGTTAGCAGAAACAGTGTCTTTCAGGAATGAAGGTAGGAGCTGGGAGCCTATCCCAGTGGCAGAGTGCTTGTGTAGTATGTGTGAGGCCTGGGCTCGATCACGGGACTGCAAGGAATACAAAGGTAAAATAGACTTTTTAAAGCACAAAAGGGAGACTTTGCAACAGCGCAGTTAAAAATAGTAATGGGACTTGAGGTAGAAAAAAATCACAAATAAATCTTGCAGGACCAAGAAAGATTGCAGAACAATAATGGTAAATAAAATCTAAGTGAATATTGACTGCAGAAACAGTAACAGCGTTTTACACACTTTGTTTGTGTTTGTCTTTTTGAGACAGGGTCTCACTATGCAGTTCAGGCTGGCTTTGAACTCACTTTGTAGCCCAGGCTGGCCTTGAACTCACACAGTGATCCTCCTGCCTCAACCTTCCGAGTGGTGAGATTACAGGCATGCGCCACCACGCCCGGCTTTTACACACTTTTAAGTACAGTGCATTTGGAAGTAAAATGTGTGATATTTGTATTTAAGTTAGAGGGAAGTTATGAGGAACTAAAAAGTTCTTAAATTGTCTAGGAAGACTTAAATAAATAATCAGTCTGGAGTGTGCAAGGCCTTGCTAAGAGAAAGAGAGGGGGAGGGAGAGGGCACTAACCAAAGGTTCATAGTCTGTAAGAGTATAAAACCTACCTCGTTCTCAGGGTGGTGACATTAAAATGAGACTCAACCTACCAGGTGAGCAACCAGAGAGGTTAATGTAATTAATTTAAGAGAAATGGGTGTTTTATGCATGATATGTTGAAATTTAGATAGATGCTTTCAAGCATTCCTTCACTATTAAAAGTTTTAAAGATGGACACTCCGGCGGCCTACAACCTGCAGGTCTCAGGATCTCTCCGGGCACAGTGGCAGCCCTTGCAAGCACGGTCTTGCGTGGAGGAGTTCTCACAGCAGTGGCCTGTTCCACAGTAGCAAACTGGGAAGCACTTTCAATTGCCATCAGCATGGGAGGCAGTCAGAAGTCAAAAGAAAATGTCCGTTATTGTGGAAAGTTTCCAGGCAACGTTTAGCTGTAGCGCATACGATGCAGATTGTGGAACAACACCCCAGTGTGACCCACAGTGCCTGTGCCGTTGGTTAGCAAGGGCATTAGCAGGTCATGCTCTGAGGAGTAGTTACATGTTATTTGATTGTTGTTTTGTTTTTTGATTTATTGTTTGCGGTGTCAGGGATAAAAGCCAGGGCTCATGCGTCCTAGACAAAGCTTCTACTGAGCTGCTCCCTTGGCCCCTGCCGTGCAGTTAAAGTGTCCCAAGGCAGAGCAGAGAGGTAACCGGCACACACGCTCTGGAGGGAAGCAGGGAAGCCGCTGCCTCCTCCCTCGGGTGAGGACCTGGCCCCGTCGCCGCCCTCTGGGCTGGGAGCTCTGGCGCCTCTCACGCGGGTTGGGGGTCCCTCCTCTTCTCAGGCAGCCTGTGTTAACGGGATCCTCTACACCCTGAGCGTGCCGCAGCTGCAGGTGGTCTCCACAGTGGCCGTGTTTTCTAACACCTTCGGAAGTCTCCTCTGCTCGCCGGACCAGCAGTGGGTGTTCGTGTCTGCACAGGACTCAAGTGTGCGCCCAAAGGTCAGTGGTGGGTCCCCTTCTCCTGGTTTTGTGAGAGGAGGATGCAGGATCCGCAGCCCTGTGGCTGCGGGATGTGCGTTCTGGAGCTGCTGCTTGCCTAGGCCCAGCCCTGCGGCAGGGCGGGAGCAGGTCCCGGTTACTCGGTGAGAGCCACGCTCCGGTTCCTCCCGCGGAGGCTCAGAAGTTCATGAGCAGATTTGGGGCCTTAGGGTCATGGTGGTGGAAACAGTCAAGAGCCGGCTGACTGGTGGGATGAGGACCACGGTGAGCGCCACAGCAAGAGGGACAAGGGAGGAGAAGCCGCTGAGGAAGGGCATCTGGGCCTGAGCAGGAGCCTCCCGCGTCAGATTTGCATGTGAACAGCACCCTGTCCACAGCCCTGTGAGTCACAGATTCCCGATGAGTCACAGGCACAGGGACGAACAGGCATTTGTTGGAAACAGAGCACTTTGCGTGCCAAGTCTGACCCGGTAAACTGGAGCATGGTGAAAAGCAGACAGCTAGGACTGCTCTTGGAGGAGGAAGAACAGGTCAAGAACCAGAGCTGCCGCAGAGCAGGAGGGGCTGGGAGCCAAGGAGACAAGTGCTCGGAGAAGACAGGCAGGTGCAGGGGGGCACGGGAGGGGCTGCCAGGACCCCGAGGAAAGAGGTGTGATGGGGCTGGGGCGGGGCAGCAGATGGGAAGAAACGATGCAGGAAGATACTTGAGGAGGCGTCGGTCAGTGACCACAGCCATTCTAGTCAAACACCTGTCCTGTGGCTTATGCCTCACAGCAGCCTCACTGGGCACTTCCGGGGCACCAGATGCAAGCTGAGCTCAAGCTTAAGCCTGTGCTGTCGTGCAGGCTGCCTGGCTGGGTGCGGCTGGTGTGGGTCTGTGGCACAGCCAGTGGCCTGGTAGGCACAGGAATCAGGCGGGACCGGGGGCTGTCTGAGTGCTCAGGTAGAGAAGCCCCGTCTCACCCTCACTGTGACCGTGCAGGGCTGTTTCCCCAGGTGTTCTACACGCAGTCCTTGCTGTGCCCGTCAGAATTTGAGCCTCCTGTCTCCACTACCCTCCCTCTCTGGATGTGTTCTCAAGCCTGCTGGGCACCTGATGAAGCAGCCAGACTGATTGTGGTGCACAAAAATGAAGACGATGCCATGCAGTTGGTTGTTACTACCTTTGAGTTAAGGAGCAAGAAGTCATGCAGGGACAGAGTGGACATTCTGGGTAAGGGTCCGCATGCTGGCCCGGGGTCTCTGTGTTACTGCCACAGCAGTAGGATGCTTCCAGGATTCTCACAGATCCTTTGGGACACTTTTCTTCCCTGCCAGTGGAACAGTGAGAGAGCGGCCCAGCGGAAGTTTTGAGTTTCTGGACTGGTAGAGGGACTGACGGGCCAGTGTGGGGCCCCTCCGTGGCCCTGAGATTCAGACATTAAATACCACTCACTCCCACAAGCTCCCTGCGAGGTGATCTTCCTGCTTCATTCAGTCCTCATTCCCCGACCATTTCAAAGGCCCCGCTGTTAGCACAGAGCACACGGAAAGATGAATAAAAGCCAGAGCTGTCTTTCCCCCATGGCACTCCCAGTCCCATGCCCCCCCCACCGTCTCCTCTGCTCCCTAACTCTGCATCGCTCTGGCTGCTTCCTGTGGCCCTTGGCATTTTCTCCTTTATGTCACATTTATTTGTTTTTATATCATTTTGCTCTGCATTTTTTACTGGGCTTCCTGGGCCTTGATGAAAAAAGGGAATGAAATGTATAATACACCCCTTGTCAGATCATGAGGAAGCCCAGGAATTCTTCATAAGAAGTGATTTTTTTTCTAGTATAACAGAGTGCTGTATAGTGTAGAAGACAGCATGTTTGACATTGGTTTGGGCCAGTCATAAATGTCACATGGTTGTCATGTCACTTCTTCTGTCACGCTGTCTTAGGACACTTCCTGAATGGTTCGTGAACCAGACACTGTGATCCTCACTTTACAGACACAGCGCACTGCGTCGTCACAGCCCGGGGAGTGTGGTGGGGTGACCTGCTTTTGGTGCTGGTGAGCTGCAGATTTAGGGGAGTGAATGTGTCTGAGGGCTGAGCGCAGGGCACAGCGCACAGGTGTTGTTCCTTTCAGTGTCCCGCATCGTCTTAGGCCAGGCATAGATCCGCTCTAGAGAAGCCCATCTGTGTGTTTTATTTCCCAGAGTACAACAGGTGGCTAGTTTCTTGCCAGACACCTTGATGTCACCTCACCTCATGCAGGGCTGTGGCTCCCAGGTGACCCTGCTGACTTCTGGGTTGGAGCTGATGCTATTCACCATACATGGCCTGCAGCTGGTCGCCTTCCAGGACCACCAGAAGCCCATCACGCCCATGCGGGTGGTGAGTGCATGCACCCCACTCCCCCGCCCGTGACATACTCCACCTGCCGGAGTCCACATCCACACCTCACTTGACTCCATTTCAAGGACCTTGACCGAGTCATCACCTCCTCCATGGACCTCTCCTTGCGTGTCTATGTGTGGAATAAGGAAAATAAATTCCCAGTTCTCAAGAGCTGCTATCACTTGCTTGGAGGATCCCACAAATGGGCCAGGTAAGTGGCTGTTTTCCTTTACTTTGCCTATAAAATGGTCTTAGATGGCCTTAAAAGCAGTGTTTGGTTTGGTTTTGGTGTTTTGAGACTGAGCCTTGCTGTGTAGCTGCCCCTGGACTCACTGCCATCCAGACTGGCCTCAAATTCGTGGTGACCCTCTTGCCACAGCCTCCTGAGTGCTGGGATTCCAGGTGCCTGCCACCATGCCCAGCTTGTTTTCTTCTGTTCTGTGGAGGAGGTCTCACTATATTGTTCTAGCTGGTCTCGAACTCCTGTGCTCAAATGATCTTCGTACCTCATTCTCCTGAGTAGCCAGAACTACGGGCACACCCAAAAATGGTTTTCAAGAAAGAAATAGTGGAAAGGATGTTAGTGAGACTTAAAATTGTAAACTTGGGTCAACAATATCGCTCAGCAACCAATGTGCCTAATAAGCACGAGGTCGTGAGTTCTATTCCTGGTATCCCCCCCCAAAAATAAATAAAATAAAATAAAATTGTAAACTCGCTTATCCCTCACCAGCTAGGGTTGAGGGCCATCTGCTGTGTAAATATTTCCTCTTATGTGGACCCTTCTTTTTAGGTAGATGTGGTGGTGCATGTCTGTAATCCCAGCACTCAGGAGGCTGAGGCAGAAGGATCTCGGTGAATCTGAGGGCATCCTGAGATATGTAGCGAGTTTAAGACCATCCTGAAATACAGAGAGACCCTTCCCTCCTCAAAAAACAAACAAGCCAAAAAATTACATTGTTAGCTATGCTTTGCATTTTACACATGATTTCCTGTGGTGTACAAAACCACTATGGACATGTTTTTTTTTGTTTTTTTTTTTTTTACTATGGACATGTTTTACACATGAAACAGATTGACAGATGTGGATGTTTGGCCAGTGTCCCACAGAGGAGGCTTTAACTTTGTAGAAAATGGCTGCACCCAAGAGCTTTTGAGGTTATATCTCTTGCATTAAAGAAAGCGGTGAGACTGACCCAGAATTGACAGGTTAATTCTGAATCCTGAGGAAATTACTCAGACTTGGCTAGATTAAATTAGAAACTCCTCTTTTTCTGTTTTTGTTTTTTTAATTTTGTGCGCAGAGAACCATTCATTCCTTTTGGAGAAACAAACAATCGAACAAATTTCCTTTTAGAGCAAATGGGCAGTTGAATTTCAGTGGTTTAAATAATACTATGTTCAATTTAAAAATGCTAAGCAGTAAAATTATAGGAAAATCATACAAAAATAATAAAAAACGTATTTGCAACAGATGCAGTTACTTAAATTAGGAACCTTCTGTAAGAAATTTTTTAGAGTAGCTGGAATCATTATGATTCAGACAACTACTGTCAGGAGGGCCCCAAAATGATTTTCCCACTTAATAATGTGGAGCATCACAGTGGGTTAACTATACACATATCATACTTTTCTAATGTAGATTTGTGCATTAGTGTTACAGTAGCCAGCTGTGCCATCTTGGGGATAAAGGAGCAATCTTTGTGTTTATTAGTCACTTGGTACTGGGAATGCCAACGTGTGTGCAGAAGTGTCCAACTTTTACTCCCACATAATGCTCCCTATAACATTTTTTGCATGTTTCCCTGGGCATCATGGGTAGAGGGGTAAAATACACCCACACCATTCTGCTTTGTAAACATGTACTTTACCCTAATGGGATGAGGGCGTGGCTCGCAGTAGCTGGGCCTAGGGAAACCAGGAACACATCTGCGCCTTCAGTCCTTTCGCAGATGAACTGCAAGATGTGTTCATGAGCTCCGGAGTCACAGTGGGTGAGTTTTACCCATGAAACCCTCATTGCTAAATTTCTGTGCATTTAGAATTTGTTTTAAAAAAGAGTTTCCCAAGATTAAAACACACACTAAATCTGCTGGATGATAGGACAGGTAGAACTCTTGAAGACATTGATCTAGGCAGAGACTTTATGAGCAAAAAGCAAAACCCACACTGCAAAGAATCAACAACTGGGCTGTCATCTCATTAAAAAGTTTTTGCACAGCAAAAGAAACTACCAACAGTGGGGAAAAATCTTTTGCCAGCTGTCCCTCAGACAAAAGACTAATACCTAGAATAGATGAATTAAAAAAAAAAACCTCAACCCCTAAATTTAAAGACCCAATCCAAAAATGGCCATCTGAAATGAATAGACAGTTCTCAGATGAAGTAGAAATGGCAAATAAATACATGAAAAATTTAAGAGATGCAAATTAAAACAAGGCTGAGAGTCCATCTCCAGAAAAAAATGACAGTTATCAAGAAATCAACCAACAACAAATGCTGGCAGAGCTGTGAGGGAAAGGGAACCCTTTTTCCACTCTTGGTGGGAGTATAGAGTGGTGTAAGCACTGTGGAAATCAGTGTGGAGATTCCTCAGAATACTAAAAATAGAGGTTCCATTTGATCCAGTTATTCCCCTTCTTGGTATCTTCTTGATAGAGTTAAAAGCATTATAGCACAGCAATATGTACACATTTGTTTATAACAGCACAGTTTTTAATAGCTTAGTCTTGGAAACAGCCCAGATGCCCATCACTGATGAATGGATAAAGAAGATGTGGTTTTTTAATATTATGGAGTACTACTCTGCCATAGAAGGATAACCTTGAGCCATTTCTAGATAAATGGATGCACCTTAAGAACATACTCTTGGGCTGGGGATTTAGCTCAGTGGCATAAGCGCCTGCCTGGCCAGTGCAAGGTCATGATTTCAATCCCTGGTACCATAGGGGGAAAAAAAAAAAGACAAAAGAACATACTCTTAAGTGAAGTGAGTCAGATACACACGTAAGTACTGCATAGTTTCTCTGGTGTGAGAAACTGAAAGTGTAAAGGACCAGAATGTGTAATAGATCTTGGGAACTGGGAAGAAAATGTTCAAATGAGAAGGGGAATGAGGGAGGGGGAGAAAGGAAGGAACAAGGGGACAAAAAAAATAGGAAAAAAATGGAAACAAAACTTTTGTAAATGAGGACGGAAAAGGGCTTGAAGGGAGGGAAGGGAAATAGGGGGAAATAAAGAATCAAGATATATCATGTAGCTGAGTGTGGAGTAAAGGCATGCGCCTGTAATCCCAGCACTTGAGAGGCTGAGGCAGGAAGATCACTATGAGTTCGAGGCCACCCTGGGGTACATAGTGAGTTCAAGGCCAGCCTGAACCACAGAGTAAGACCCTGTCTCAAAGAAAACAAAACCACACTACAAAAATATATTCCCTGGCAGATGTGAAGACATGCTTTTAATTTAGAAATTTAGCTTGGAAATCAGCCACCAGGTCTTTAATTGTATAGTAATAAACCAAATGGTGTTGAGAACAGATGTGTTGCTCTCATCTCCAAACTAATCAGAATGTGACATTCGACAACTGGTTTACCAGTTTCCGATTGATGTTACCTTTGCTAACACAGCACAAGTTGACCAGCATAGGTACTGCATGCAAGAACAAAGCAGAAATTCCCAATGAAATGTTGCCATTTCAAAACAGAATTGTATAGTGCAATCTTTGGTTTTCAGAAAGATATAACACTGGCCTTGTATATGGCAAAGAAAAATAAATGATACTGCTGATGCCAACATTGCATTGTGATGGAAAAGTTGACAGAGAAACCTTGACAAAACTGCAGCCTGAGACGGAAACTTTTTACAGCAAACCATAGGTGGAAGAGATACTGATGATGACATATGCAGCAATGACGTCATTTGAAACATGCCTATTCACAGAAATTATTGAAGAAAATTTCCCAAGCATAGAAAAAAGAAATGATATGCAGAAGTATGAAGCATACAGAACTCCAGCCACCTACAACCCAAACAGAGCTACACCTAGACACATAATAATCAAGATCCCAGAAATTCAATATAAGAACAGAATATTAAAAGCCATCAGAGAAAAGAAACAGATCACCTATA
>PVJX010041994.1:0-14397 GCA_004027295.1 Dolichotis patagonum
TGTGCATGGGTTTGTCTGTGACCACAATCTTGGATAGAGGAAACCACAGCCACACGTTAGTGCAGGGAAGATGGCTGAGGCTGCGTTCATCACTCAATGTGGAGTTCGTAAACTGAAGCAAAATTTTTTTTATTTTAAAGAGAATAAAACAAAAGAGAACAGAACAAAGCAAATCAGAACATAACAATGCAAGCAACACAGTATTTCACAACAAGACAACAGATATCAACAGTAGCTACCATAATGTCTCTTTTCTTTGTAATAGTTGAGTGTACCTTCACACACAATAATATCAAACATAACAAAATAGTATAAAACTATTCAAGAGAATGAAAGTATTACAGGACATTCAAAACCAAATAACAGAAAATTAACAATGGCTACTATAATATCTCATTTTCAATTAAAAAATTCATTTATACTATCACATATATTAAAATACAGTAAGATACAACATGATAGAACCAATGGAAATAGAAGAACAAAAGCATGGTAGGGCTTCACAGCAAGATGATATTAAATCAGCAATGGCTGCCATAATGTCTTGTTTTCTTCAAAGTAGCTGTTTATACCACCACACATAAGAAAATCAAACAAAATAAAACCATTCCAACCAATGAATGAAAACACTATAAAACTTCAAAGCAATATAATGGGGAACCATGATTACTGTAAAATCCTATGTACTCTTACCATTTGTTACACTAGGGAAACTGTATGGTATTTATACAAGCAAGTTTGCTTTATTTCACTTATGGGTATGGTCTCAAGTTGCATCCATTTATTTATAAATATCTCAATGTGATCATTCTTTATAGCACAGTAGTACTCCATTGTATAGAAATACTACAACATTTTTATCCATTCCTCAGTTGATGGCCACTTAGGTTGTTTCCAAGATCTGGCTATTACAAATTTTACTGCTATAAACATGGATGTACATATAACCATGGTATGATGTCTTCAGTTCTTCTGGGAATATGCCTAGGAGCAGAATAGCTGGGTCAAATGGGATTTCCAATTTCACTTTTTGAGGAATCTCCAGACCTTCACAGTGGTTGCACCAGTCTGCACTCCAACCAACAGTGCAGAAGAGTTCCTTTTTCCCCCACAGCCTCTCCAGCATTTGTTGTTGGTAGTTTTCTTTATCCTGGCCATTCTTTCTGGAGTGAGATGGAATCTCAGTGTGGTTTTAATTTGCATTTCTCTAATGACTAATGATGTTGAACATTTTTTCATGTATTTATTTGCCATTTGTATTTCTTCATCTGAGAACTGTGTATTCATCTCAGATGCCCATTTTGGGATTAGGTCTTTGAATTTTAGATGTCTGATTTTTTAAAAATTCTTTATGAGTTCTAGACAGAAGTCCTTTGTCTGAGGGACATTTCACTAAGATTTTTTTCCCAATTTGTGGGTTTTCTTTTCACTATGCTGGAGATTTCTTTTGACATGCAGAAACTCTTTAATAAGATGTGATGCCAGTTACTGATTCTGTGAAGTATTTCCCATGAAGTTTGATTCTTGTTCCTGAATTCTCTAGCTACCCCTATGTCTTCAAGATTTCTACCTATTTTGTCTTCCAACAAATTTAGTGTTTCTGTTTTAATATTTAGATCTTTGATCCATTTAGACTTTAGTTTAGTACATGGTGATAGGCATGGGTCTAGTTTTAGTTTTTGGCATATGGATAGCCAATTTTTCCAGCACCATTTATTAAGGAGACTATCTTTCTTCCAGTGAATGTGTTTGGCCCCTTTATCAAAGATAAGGTGGCTGAGTGTGTTTATAGTTGTAGTTGTATCTTCTAATCTATTCCACTGATCTTCAGGTCTGTTTTTATTCCAGTACTATGCTGATTTTTATTACAGTAGCTTTGCCGTACACCTTCAAGTCAGGAATTGTGATGCCTCCTGCCTTGCCTTTGCTACTTAGAATTCCCTTTGCTCTCTTCCCTTTGGTCTCTTCTGGATCCAGATGAATTTTAGGAGTGATTTCTCTAGATCTATGAGGTATGCTAGTGATATTTTGTTTGGGATTGCATTAAATCTGTATAACAATTTTGGGAGGATGGCCATTTTCACAATATTTATTCATCCTATCCATGAACAAGGGATGTGTTTCCATTTTCTGAGGTTCTCTTTGATTTCCTTTTTCAGGGTATTATAATTTTCCCTGAATAGATGTTTTACTTCTTCCTTAGATTTATTCCTAAGTATTTCATTTTTTTTGGATGATATTATGAAGTGTGTGGCTTCTCTTATTTCTCTCTCAGTGATTTTGCTCTTAGTGTATAGGAATGCTATTGATATTTGAGTGTTGGCTTTGTATCCAGCTACATTGCTGAATTTACTTATTATACCTAGGAGTCTTTCAGTGGAGTTTTGGGGGACTTCTATGTAGAGTATCATATCATCTTCAAATAATGATAATTTAACTTTCTCTTTTCCTATACTTACTCCTTTTATTTCTCTGTCTTGTCTAATTGCTCTGGCTAGTATTTCCAGCACTATGTTGAAGAGGAGTGGTGATAATGGACATCTTTGTATTGTGCCTGATTTTAGGGTAACGGCTGTCAGTTTTTGGCCATTTAATATGATGCTGGCTGTTGGTTTGTCATAGATGACCTTTATCATATTGAGGTAAAGACCATCTATTCCAATTCTCTGTAAGGTTCTTATCATGAGTAAGTGTTGGACCTTATCAAAACATTTTTCTGCATCTATAGAAATGATCAAGTGGATCTTACTTTTGGCTCTATTGATATGGTGGATTACATTTATTGATTTATGTATGTTGAACCATCTCTGCATTCCTGAGATGAATCTCACTTGGTCATGATGTATAATCTTCTTGATGATTTGCTGCATTCTGTTTGCCAATATTTTATTGAGAATTTTTACATCTATGTTCATTAGGGAGAGTGGCCTGTGGTTCTCTTTTTTAGTGGGTCTTTCTCAGGTTTTGGTACTAGAGTAATATTTGCTACTGAAGCAAAATTTGCCAAACGAGTCTCTTTGTGAACTGACGTGATCATGAACAAAGGTATTACTGTAAATCTACCCAAGCCTCTGTTTCCTGAGTGCAAAAGCAAAGACAGGAGCCCTAGGAAACTGGAAAACTCCTAGGAAACTCCCGGGCTCACCTCTGACTTCCACCTACCTGGATGTGAGTTTAAGCCCCACATGTACAGAGAGCTGAACAGCAGGGTTATTTGCTGACCGGACCTTCACTGAGCATAGAGTTGCACGTATGTGTGGTGGCTCTAAAGGGCTGTGTACATTTAAACATGGGACTGACATTGAAATTGTAACCTGCATACAAACCTGGTTGAAACTCACAGACTGGTCCTCAGTTTCCTACTAAGACAAGGATATTAATATGCTTTGCAGGATTTTAACAAGACCTCGAATCTCAGAACACAATACTCAAGATGTCTGGAATTCAAACCAAAAGTAGGCAGCATACAGAGAACCAGATCATGATTAACTTGGGAAGAGACAATCAACAGACATAACACCACAGTGACAGATACTGGGATAACCTAACAGGGGCTCGGTAATGGAGCTATTGTAAAATGTTCAATCAAGTAAGGAAAGAAACTCATATAAGGACAAGCATAAAGTTCCCCAGCAAACAGAAGATATAAAGAAAATTTTGAAATGTTAGAACTGAAAAAATAGGACACAAAACTCACTGGGTAGGCTCAATAGCAGAAGAAAGTTAAAGAAAAAAGGGAACTTGAAGATAAATCAATAGAAACTATTGAGTTTGAATAACAGAGAGAAAAAGATTGGGACGAGAAAAGAGGAATTCAGAGACCTATAGAACATAACCAGGAAGTCAAACATTTGTGTTATCAGGATCTCAGAGGGAGAGGCAGAAGGAGAAGGAGAGGAAGAAGCATTGCCTAGTTTATTTCAGGGGGCAGCATTACCTTGATATGAAAACTGAAAAGGTACAAGAAAGCTATAGGCCAAAATTCCTCATGAAAATGTGCAAATCAACGGAACCAAATCCAACAATGTGCAAGAAGAATAGTATAACATGCCAAGTAGAATCTATCCTGCAAGTGCAAGATTGAAACAATGCCTAAGTCAGACTATTCCATCCATCATATTATCAGTGTAAACAATGACACAAAACCCACATGAATCATAAAGTGTACACCTGTAAAATTTCTAGAAGGATATAAGATGCTTTTCTTCATGACTGGAGGCTAAAGACAAGGCTTTGTTATGACACTACTTATACAATCTATAAAAATATGAAATCATTAAATTGGGCTCATCAAAATTAAAAGCTTTTTGTAAGCAAAAGACATTAAAGCATGGCATGAAAAACTACAGAGTTTTAGAAAATATTTATTTGCAAATCACATTTCCAATAAAGAACATTTACTCAAAATATGTAAAGAATCTTCAAATTCCAGTAAACAAATAATTCAACTTTAAATGGACAAAAGATTTTGAATATTTTAACAAACAGGATATATGGATGGAAAATGAGTTTATGAAAAGGTATATAACATAACTAGCCATTAGGGAAAGACAAGCTAAATTCATAATTCCTATCTATTAGAATGGCTAAAATAAAAAGAAAATATTAAAATATCAAATGACAGCAAAGATGTAAAATAACTGGAACACTAATATTTTGCTCCTGGAAATACACAAGGAAACAGGCACTTTTGGAGCAAAAAACTTGGTAGTTTTTAAATAAAGGTAAACATATACTACCACTATAGTCAGTAATCCCGTCCCCAGGTATTTGCCATAGGGAAACAAATAAGTTTACAAAGAAAACCCTGTGCGTAAATGTTTATATAAGAATAGTTCTATACATAGTCACCCAAATTGAAAACAACTTGAATGTTCTTCAACTAATGAATGAACAAACCATGGTACATCTAAATAATGGAGTTCCCAACACAATAAAGAAACCAGCTATTTAATCATGAGGCAGCTTGGATGAATCTCAACGACATTAAGCTGAGAGCCAGTCTTAAGAGGTTCGATTCCATTTATATGTAATTCTGTAGAGACAACACTGGAGTGACAGGCAACTGATCAATGATTAGTGCTTTATTGGGAATTAGGACTGGGGGAAGGGCGGATGGTAAAGGGATAAGATAAAGGACCTTTTCTTTTTGCCGGGGATGGGAATGGTATGTTCTCTCTTGCTTATGGTGGTAGTTACCAGAATTTATATACATGTCCAAATTTATAGAACGGAACATAGGAAAGGTCAGCGTCACACTGTATAAGTTGGTGGAATGGAAAACACACGGAAGATTACACAGACACATAGAGCGGCAGAAAAGCCTTGCTTTACTCAGTTCCCCCTTCCACCGATCTGGGGCACAGGACGGTGCAGGCAATGGCTTTTCAGATTTAGTACTTCATGTTGCTTGTTCCTGACTCCTGTCAAGGCAGCCCTGAAACACGAGTCCCCCGACGCAGATCTGGAACAGATAGCTGGGGGAGAGGACAGGCTATCAGAAAGTTAATGACTTGGCCGGACGCCGAGGCTCAGGGAACAAGGAGGATATTCAAACCTTAATGGAAGTATTCAGTCCGTGAGACAAGGAGACATGCTTTACTTTTAATCAGTTTTTCCTGCAGTATGTGCCAAGTGTTTAGGAGGTCAGCAAATGACCAACTTGAAGTTCTTAAGCTTACAGGGAGGAGAAGCTACTACCTTTCCATGTTCCTCTTACAATTCTCTGTGCAAAGCAGAACTGTGTGACCTAAACCAAAGGGAGATTGCAGGTTTGTTTTGTTGATTTTATTTTGTTTTTTGTTTCTATGTGTGTGGTGGTAGGTGTTGCACCTAGGGCCTTTGCACTGAGCTTGTCCCCAAGTATCTTACTTCTAAATCCAAGTTTTATTTTCAGACAGGGTCTTATTAAATTGCCCAGCCTGACATCAAACTTGCAGTCCTCCTGCCTCAGCCTCCCAGAGTGCGGAGTGTTTACATGTGTGACTACCATGTCCAGCTTTGTTATTTTTATTGTTTGTTAGACTGAGAGTTCCTGTGGACTTCTCTGCCTTGTGCATAGTTGTTTCTGGCACCCAGCACATAACACATGTTCATTCGGCCCTTATGGGATTAGACTGAATATTAGAAGGTGGCTTGAATTTGCTGGGATTATTCTGAGGATCCCTTGTTCCAAACTGCATGATCAGTCATGGTCAAAATAAGAGGAAGATATCTAGTAGGAAAAAAGAGGGTGCTTGTAGAATACTTTTGCTGTTAGGACATTGTGGTACAGGTCAGGAAGGAATTCTGCTGATGTGAGTCCAGGAACAGGCTCTGCCTTTGCCTGTGAGCTGGCTCTGCTGCACGGGCAGAGGAGATGGCGTGAGGATCTCCTGGGAAGGTGGACAGCGGTGCTGAGCCGCCCCTGCATAGCAGAGCCGAGGAAGAAACTTCCTGGGACCTTGCTTTTGCTTGGTATGGTGAGTTTTCCAGTGACCGCTCAGGAAAAGCAGGTATTGAGACTCCCGGAAACAGCCAAGGACCTGCCGGGACCAACGCGGGTTTAGATCGCTTGCTATGGTGGCCTGTTCGCTTAATTTTTCCCTCCCTACTCACCAGCTGCTTCTATTTCCGTTTGCTTCAGATCCTAGGATGAACAGGCAGATCTCTTAGGATTCTTCTAGTTCCAGTGAATTACAAAATCTCACTAGGCCACTGTGATGTGTCCAGTCCAGGCAACGAGTTAGCTGTTCTTGGGTCATAAATGCCGCGGCCAATGTCTGACAGTTCAAACGTGGCACGAAAAAATCAGGGTGCGAGGGTGGAGCAGATTCTCTCACTCACACTGTGAGAGGTGAGAGGTGAAGTTTCAAGGATAGACTTTTTTTCTAGGTTTGGGGGGCTGGGCCAATAGTCCTTTGGGGATACCGTCCCTCTTGATCCCTTCTGGTACACAGCAGGTGGTGACAGTGACTGCAGAGGGACCGGTTCACAAAGAACGACTGTGAGGCCAGCTTCTGCTGCTGGCTGGGCACCCTTACCCGCTCCAGAGGCTGGGAAGGAGCCCTCAGCTGCAGTGTGTCTTGGGCAGACAGAGCTCGCTGGCTAAGACCAGGAGCTTAGGATGTCTGCGTTCCAGTCCCAGCACTGTCACTTGCTCTGTGATTTTGAAAAAGTAACTCAAGCTCTGAACTTCAGTTTTCTTCATTATAAAATGGGGATGCTTGTCTCAGGTTATTTGAAACAAAATTTCTATCATTCTAGTCTATCACCTAAGTCCTGTATGGCTTCCTAGTGCTCCCGATAAAATCCCAAGTCCCTGCAGTGGCAGGTGATGGCCTGTACCCTACTCATTTCCTGGCCTGTCTCGGCCTCAGCTGCTCTTCCTCCCAGGTGTTCCTTGCATGCTTCAGGCATGCACCTGCCTCAGGCTACTTGTACTGGCTGCGACTTCTTCCCAGAGAATCTTCATCCCGTGGCTTTAAGAGACCTGCTGTGGCCCCTTCAGGCTGGTGCCACAATTCTCCTATCTCCACAGCCTTTCTTGACTACTCAGTTGAAAAATGGAACCGCTCACTCTGTTTCCTACATTCTAGATTCCCCTTACCGTGCTCCACTTTTCCACAGTGCATATCCCTTTCTGACACGATGCATAATTGATTACTGTCCTCACTTACTTCCTCCCTCTCACCCTAGTGTGTAAGTCTCAGGGGATGGGAGTCTTGTGTCTTCCTCATGGGTTCATCGCCGGTACCTAGAACAGAGAAGACAGGAGGGTTCTTTGAAATGGCAACTGAGTGCTGGCTCCCTTCTGCTTTGTTTGCTTCCCCTGCACCCTGAACTTTCAATGATTACTAACATTGTTCTCTCACCCTTATTTTTATTTCTTTGTTTGTTTATTTGACAATGCTATGTGTGTTCTACAGCAGCCAGAAGAGAGAGAGTGGTGGAAATGACTAAGTTATAGCTGCCTTCTTACCAGAAAGATAGACCATAAAAAAATAAGCAAATAAAAATTACTGTAATCATAGGGGCCATCGTTCAGTAGTGAAAGTACCAAGCAGGTGAGGTAGACGGAGGTACTTCAGTCAGGACCGACTGGGAGCTGTCCCTGTAGAAGTGGCACTTGAGGAGTCGGAAGGAGGTTTGGTTAGGCATGAGGCGAGGGGGAAAGGTATTACTGGCAGGAGAACATCACAGCCACAGGTCCAGCAAGCAGAATGACAGGCGAACTGTTGCCTTCACGCAGCCAAACACTTGGTGGTCCCATCTGCCACCACCACACTAACCCTCATCAGCTGTGCCCTGTAGGAAGCGCTCACGTCTCCTGGCCCACTGTGGCACCGTGCGGCTACTGTTCCAACCCACTGATGGTTCCCAGCATTGATCCTGTTGTTTCTGGCTACCTCTCCTAGCCACTTTGGTAGGAGAGTTCTTCCGAACATTCAGGCCTCGCTTCAACCAAAAATAAGAGCAATAGCCACAGCTAAAACTAACGACAGTACAAGAAAACCACCGAAATGTTTTCTACGACCCAGGCGATATATTGATTTTTTTCTTTTTTCTCACACATACACAAGATGTAATAAAAATATGCTGTATTCCTAAATAAAAATTAAGTGTAACAGTAAAAGACACATTGCTGTTAATCTCCTTTAACACTTCCTCTCTCTTGAATACAGTTTCCCATTATTCTTAACATTTTCTGAAACAGTTCTGGAAGTCTTTCCTGAGCTGTGCTCTTGTGGCTGTCTCAGGGTCCTGAGTCGATTCAGAACATTTACTTTTCACGGTCATTTTGACTTCGACAAAGTATCGGAAGTCACACAGTGCCAGATCTTGGGAATAAGGTGGATGAAGACACATTGTCATGTTTTTACAAGCCCACTTTTCCACTGGCTGGCTCTGGGCAGCAGCATTCCTGTATGTCTGATCACATCTCATAAAGACATTCATGAAAGAGAACTTCCAGAATGGCTTCAGAAAGTGGCCGAATCTATGGGCTAAGTGTAGTTGAAGAGAGAGGAGTATTTTGAGGGGGATGAATTCAATGTGTCTTTCACTGTAACAAATTTTTTTATTTAAACATATGCTATATATTTAATCATCCCTTGTATCTCATTTAATTTTCACCTCAAACATACAGATTAGGAGCTTTTAGTTTGTAGATGAGAAGACGTAGAGTAGAGAAATTAAGAAACTTGAAACTTGAAATTAAGCAACTTGACCACAGATGGAGCTGAAAGTCAAACCAATCCCGGAACTACACTGACCTAACCTAAACATTTCCTAGGGCATCCCTACGGACAATGATATTCAATTCATCTCCTGCTTCACCTGATGAGAAAACAGAGATGGAAGTTCCCAAACACAGGAGCTCTCAAATTACCAGCATGATCACCAACCAAACTCCACCAAGTCTGAGAGATTACTGCTTCTAAGAAACATCATTATTTTGTATAATACTAAGAAAAAAATGCTGCAAATAAAATAACAAAGCAATGCTATAACCATTCCTATATGTAGAAGATATATTTCAACATGAAGATAATCTGTGCTCAAAAATGAGTGGCATTTAAGTATGGTACACCCATACCCATCCCACCGCCTTCCTTCCGTGTCAATAGATGGGCTGTCTCTCAAGACTAAGAGCTCTTCCTATGTTCTTCATCTTTTGATAATTTTTAAATTTGCCTTCTTCAGACTGAAAATGTCTATAAGTCTCTTTCATCCTGAAAATCATATGCTTTGATTGTTCTATGTAATTCTCTGGCTGTTTTTTCATTTTTATCTTTTTCTTCTTATTACTTCTTCCTTCTTGTATTTATAGTGAGACTATCACAGAGACAGAAGATATCTTAGTCCTAATCAAAGCCCAACATTTATTCACAGTATTTTTATTTTGGACTTATGTTGTGATTGTTTCTGCCCAGAATAACCTTCCACAGGAAACTTACCTTTCTCTTCAACATCCTGTAGAAATACTGTCCAGTACAGATGGTGCAGGGGGACCGACTGCCCTAGTTTCTTTCTTTAAGAGTGGACATGTGACCCTGGCCTGGCCAGAATTCTGCATCACAGCTGTGCCTGCTCTCAGGCTGATGCAGGGGTGGTATATCACCTAAGCCAGACCAATCAGAATCCCGCCTTGTATTTCTGTGGACTCTCAGGAAAGGTATAGTCCCTCTGCCAAGATGGTAAGAAAAGCATTGTTACTCCACTTTCCACTGCTGAGACAAAACACATGATACACACAATTTAGAGAAGGAAAGATTTATTTTGGCTCATAGTTTCAGAGCTTCCAGCTCCTTTTTCTCTTAGGCTTGTGGTGAAGGAGAAACATCATGACAGAAGGGCAGGATGGAGGAAAAATATTCACCTCATGGCAGCCAAGAAGCACAGCGAGTGAGAGAGAGAAAGAAAAAGGGGCTAGAGCTAGGATGTAAAACTCTTTAAACACACACCCCAATTACCTACTTCCTCTGGCTGGGCACTAGCTTTTCATAGCCCATTCATTTGGTCATGAGCTAGCAGGTCATGAGCTAGAGGTTAATGCCCTTGTGATCCAGTCACCTCTCCAGGCCCATATCTGGCCCTTGCTACACTGGGGTCACAGCCTCCATCTTGAGTCTGTGGGGAACATTTCATATTTAACCATAAGAGGCGTGGACCCCTGAAGTCATCCCTTGATCTCCGATAACATTGCCTAGATGTAAAGATGCCTGTAACCAGAGCAGTCCTAGACTTTTCAAGCCCTCCAGCTAATACATCTTTTTGCTTGCACTATTAGATTGGTGTTTCTATCACTTGCAATTATGAATGTCAAAACAGCTTTAAGTTTTCATAGAGTTTTCTTTTTTTTGTACCAGGGATGGAACTCATGACCTTGCGCTTGCCAGGCAGGTGCTTATGCTGCTGAGCTAAATCCCTGGCCCTAAATTTTCATAGAGTTTTCAAGTGCAGTACTTTGTATGACCTTGTGATTTCTGGAGACAGGAAATACACGGTCTTGCTCATGACTAAATTTCTGGGACTAAGCACAATGCTGAGCACTTAACAGCTATTCTGCAGTGTCTGTTGGATGAAGTGAGCTATATATGTGTTATCACTTTTCCTGTTTCATAAAGCAGGATACTGAGATCAGAGAGCTAGTTAGCTGTGGATTGGGGTCAGACTAGGCTAGGTTAGGAGAACCCTGGGTTAAGTGGACTGTGGTGAAAGCCTGACCTGGGTGGGGCAGGGTCACAGGGTGGATTTGGATCACAGTGTGGGTGTCCCAGCATCAAACCCACATTGGACTTTTCCCAGAATTCTGGAAGCATCAGTGCTTAGCTCCCTTTCCCATCACTCTCCGCTTCTCTGTAGTTCGCTCCCCTCAGCAGCCCAGGTGATCTTGTTAAGGTGTCCAGGCAGATCCTGTTACCCTCCTGCTATACACCTGACGGTGCTCTCCCTTTATTTTTATGGGAAAAGCCCAACTCCTCAATGGACCCATGAAATCCTCATGATCCTCTGTCCCTTGGCTTCATTCCTCCTGCCTCTCACTGGTTCTCCATGCTTCTTTTCATTCTGGAAAGTATAGTTACCAGCCCGTCTCAGGGTATTCCCTGGAGCACTCTTCCTCCTCCATTCTCCATTAGTGAATTCTCCTCAAAGGTAAGTTCTCAGCTCCAACAGCCTTTCCTCTGGAGAACCCTCTTGAGTCCTCTTTCCCTACTCTCAGGGTTCTGAAGTCTAGACTCAAGTGTTTTCACTGGGTGTTCTCTGCTTAATCATGTAGGAATGATGAACAGAGTAGAGAAGGTGTCTTGAAGCATATCTTGGTAAGTAAACAGTTTTTGATGAGTGAGCACTGTGATCTATTGTCCTGAGAAATTGGCTTTTTGAGCAGCTAATGCTCAGATAAATTGATTTCGGGCAAGTTCCTGAAGCAAACAATAAAGGTATTTCTTGTGTATAACCTTGCCTCCCTGGGCAAGAATTACTACAACAAACAGTGTGTCATACTGATGTAGGTGGTCTGAGTTCTGACCCTTGACTAATGGCATGTGGGTGTGAGCAGGCTCAGTTTTCGGGTTATGGCTGTGTTCATGTCACCCCTTCCCCAGCAGGAGCTTTATGTGTGATGAGTGTCCATTCCTGCCAGGAGATGTGAGCTCTGTGAAGAAGGGTCCGTGTCTGTTCTGCTCAAACTTTAACTCCCTGTACGCATCACAGTAGTGGGAGCACAAAAGGTATTCAACACTTGCTGTATGTATATATGAGACCTTAGAAAATAGCTGGGTAGGCAGATGGGAGGAAAAATAAGAGTTTACTTTATCTTTAGTCCCAGACTAAAGATAGAGTTTCAAGAATACTGTGGTGAGTGTTGGAAGAACACCTTCAAAGGAGAAATATCAGAAGTTTCACTTTATGGAAACAGAGTTTAATATCCATTTGGGAAGTCAGGAGAGATAAAATCTAGGGCAACAGATGCAAATTTTATAAATTTTGCTTGTTCAGGTGGCCTTAAAAAACCAGCTATCACTTTGCACTACTCAATTTAAGTTGCCATAAACCATGCAGACTGAGCTGCTTACACAACATAGATTTATTATTATTATTACAGTTCTTGCAGCTACCAGTCCAAAGTAAAGTGCTGGAAAATTCGGTTTTTAGTTGAGGGCTTTCTTCTTGGTTTGCAGACAGCTACCTGTCATTTTGTCCTCACTTGACCTTTGCTCTCCTCTGTGCACACACACAGAGAAAAGGCTCTCTGATAGCTTTCCCTGTTCTTCTAAGTTCTGTTGTTGTAGGTCCCACCCTTATGATTTCACATAACCTCAATTACCTTAATGCTTGCAGGATCTGCTCTTAAATACAGTCACAGCGTGTGCTAGAAGTCTAACGTGTGAAATCGAGAAGACACAGCCCATTGCTCCAAATACGACTTTCTCAGAGGAAAGACTCTCCACAAACATCCCTTCAGATCAGTAGTGTTTCTTAGTCTGGCTAGGCTAAGACTTACTAAATATACTAGATTATAGGAATGCTACTAAATACATACCTAACACCTTCTGTGTACCAATCACTTTTCTAAGTGTTTTAGTACCATTAAGTCATTAAACTCCATAATTGCTCATAATCATCTCCATTTTCAGACAAGAGATAAAACGTTGAGCAAAAACTGCTTGCAACTGCATGAAATAGGATTGGCTACATCAACAAAACATTACTATTCAGAGAAGTTCTTGCTCAAGAAGATAAAGTTGCAAAATATTCATCTCAAGGTTTCCAAAGATGGCGGATCAGTAGGTAGCAAGAGAGGGACCCTCTCACAGAGACAGCTTAAATGCCAGAATTTAACACCCTGGAGAGACCCAAACAGAGAGAGATGGACTCTCTCAACCCAGGAAGAAACTAAAGTGAAAAAAACCACTCAAATATGAGGTCCTGGTGCTACCATTAGAGAAGCTAAGATCAGTGAGCACGGCGCCCTCCTCGAGCCGCCTGAATTCCTGCCCCAGAGCGACCTGACCGACCGAACTGCGCCAATGCGACTGTCTTGAGCGGCTGGAGCGTGGAACGGAACAGCCCTGTGCACGGCTCGCCTGGACCTGGCCCTGCACACGACCCACCCAGAGGCACCGTGAATTCGCACCACAGCCACGCTGAAGCCGGAGGTGGGGAGCCCAGCAGTTCTCAGGGACCAGCATCAACACGCGGTGAGTGATGGAATAAGACCCTTCCATGGGAAAGGGGCAACCAACTGGATGACATGTTGGATTTGGGCAGGAGAGCCCTAACTCCATAAGGAAGGGGCTTCAGTTGGTTGCTTCCCTCACTGAGAAGATTGGTGGAATCTGCTTGGATTGGGCCATGCCCCTGGCCAGGATCCAGTGGGTCGCTACAAATTAATTCCCTGAGCTTGGCGCACACTGACGCAGTGAAGGCCTGCAAAGGTTTACTGTCCCAAAGGGGAGTAGCCAGCGCACACTGCCCTTACTTGAATTTCAATCTCTGATAGCAGACTCCAGAGGGCATAAGTCCCTAGCCTGCACACTCCAGAGGAGCCTTAACCAACAAGAAAAGGGGCTGGGAATTACACTGTACACTTGTATGGAAGGAACCAAAAACATGACAAGAGGGAGAAATAAGAAAAACCCCCAGCCCCCAACCCTGAGAACATTGATCCAGGAGAGGTAAATACAAAAGAGATTGAGGGCAGCAAACATGCAACATCAAACACAGCATTAGCAGACATAAAGAGATATCTTCAAGACCTCGTAAGTGGGATCAAAACTGAAATATTAATTCAAATTAAACAAGAGATAAGTAGATTAATTAAAGAAAAGCTGGGAACCTCTCAAGAAGACACGGACAGAAGAATGGAGGAACACAAAAGGAGAGAAACATTTAATGAAGAATACAAGAAAA
>PVJX010041995.1:0-14384 GCA_004027295.1 Dolichotis patagonum
GTGAATAAGTAAATTGTAGATGTTCTTTTATCAAAGAATAAATTTTAGACAGGTCAGGAACATGAAACCTAACACTGTCCAAAAAACAGATGACAGTAATATTTATGTGGTCACTATGACCATACTATTCTGAAAATCAACTGATTCACATGATCATTCTCCAGTGTTTTATTGCGTAGACCCTGGTTTGGGTGACCTTCTTTGTTAACACTCCCTGAGGGAGTCTAGGTTAGATAGAGGACTATTTTCCAAGGATAATTAAATTGAGAAGGTGAAACAGGAAAGAATCATATCAATGGAACCTCCTTCATGGTTATTACTAAGAAATTCCTAAAAATTATTTGAAATAACTTAAAATCAATTATGACAGTATGCCCTTCTTGTCTCTTAGAAATTGATTTTTCTTTATAAAACAAACACAAAAATTCTTACATATCATAAAACAAAATCCATTTAATTTTAAAAAATTCTGTTGCACATTTAGAATTTTGTTCCTAGATTCACCTCCAGAGAACTGGATTGTTTCATGTGATAAATTCTTGACTATTTCCATCCTTCCAGTGAACCTTTAGAATCTTTAAGTTAGATTGAATTTAGAGACTCATGTAGACAGCCTTACTTACAGGCTAAGTAAGTCTTTGCCTGTGCTGGTTGATATAACCTTAAACTCAAGGATTATAGAACTATTTCTTTTTTTAAAAAAAAAGCAATATGGCTGCAGTTATTGAATTATTCCTATGTATTAGGCACTGTATATATTCATTTTATATTATACTCAAGAGGAAAATGCTAAGGCACAGGTAAGTTAAATAATTTGTGCAGCATTAAACAGCCAATTCATGTGCAAATTATTTACTAAGAAGACACTAACATAGATGAAGTATAGCCCTTACTTTTTTATACCAGACTAATTTATCTTATGGTCAAGTTCCCACATATCATAATTCAAAGTTCCTTTTAATAGAAAATAAAATGGTATGCCATATTCAAGGGAAACAATAGAAAACAATTTTAAAATCCTATAACTACTAGGAAGTTCTGAAAATAATATCTATTGACACTTATATTAGCATTACCTGTACTTAGAAATAAATAAATGTTAGACATAAGATCAATATCATTGCTTTTTCTTGGATTACATTACAGCTAACTCTCACTCTGTCATTTAAAACTTTGATATTTGTTCACCTTGGATTTTTGCATTAATTTTTATTTTAAATATTGTAGTAAAATATTATTTGTATCTTCATTACTATTTTATCACCCCATTAAATTTTATGTCCAATACAAGTATGTCACTTATCTCACTTACTAATCCCATCCCTGGTGACAAAAACATAGGGGCACATTCCGTGTTCACTTATACGTAATATGAGCAATGTAGGATTTTATCTTTTTAGTTATGTGGCTGCAATGGAAGAAACTAAATATCCTTATGTAATATTTGATGCTGCACTCTACAATTATTATTAATGAGATATAGCTTCATTGACCAATATAAATGTCAAAACATATTGCCTATCAGTATAAGTATGCCTAAGCTGAATATAGCAAGATTGTTAAACTCAATTAATAATCACTATCGCATTTGTTTTGTTACAAGATTATACCATTATCCCAGTGGGATTCACTTAAATCTAGCAATTATATAATATCAAAGAAAAATACACTTGCAAAATCTAAATCAGTTGAAGCAGATAATGTATAAGTCACTGTTTTTATAAAGGTCACAATATACCTACCCTCTAAACTGACCAATTTTTAAAATTTATTCAAATGTCAGAATAGAAAGTATCTCATTCTCTTATTTTTTTTGCCTCTCTGCCCTAAAACATAGTGAAAAATGTAAAGGGGTGATTAACACCACTGTTAGCCTTTGACCTTAGCTTTGGCTCTATTCCCAAATTTTCTGTTTTGCAGCATTGGTCACAACAATCCCCATCTTTATTCACAAAGTCATTTTCCTCAGTGATCAATTACATATATATTTAAATGTATTGTCAAAGTATAAGGATGTTGCTTGTGACACATACTGGCTCTCAGAGAGTTAGTGCTTTCATGCCAGTTCTGTCAACTTCCCAACAGCAGGTTGGATTGGTTAAGAAAGAAGCCGTAAACAGCCTATCAGCAAGTATTTATACAGATGTTAATGAAATTAAAATTCTCTCAGGGTAGAATGTATGCCAAATTCCAATTTTGGTTCTTTATTTGTGAAGTATGATGCAATAACTTCTTCTAGTAAACACATAGAGAGCATTTATACTTTATAATATAATTAAATGTTTAGTATTTCCAGCCTAAGACACACTGAACTTGCCATTAATGAAAGTTACCAAAAATATTTTCCATCACATGAAGAAGCATTTTACTCAGCTCATTTTTGGTAAAGAAATGAACTCATCTCTACCCATGAAACCAAGAATATTTGAAAGATAGTCATGGGAAAGTTGCCATATGTATTAAAAATGTAAATACTTAGCTTATTTTTGTGTGTCTTAGATGATAATTGAAGCTTAATCTCTCTCAGTATAGGATATTATGCTGTATTGAAAATATAGAAAATTGTTTTATTGAAAGCATATGGGTTTCATGAGCACTTTTATTTTGCTTTTCAAGAAGAAAAAAATCTTTCCTTTAATTTAAAATGTGCTTCATTTCTTCCTGAGAATTTCTTAAAGTGGCAGCCCTTTCCTCTAGGACTCTGCACCTAGTTACAACATCATCAAGGAGTAATTTTTGTTTTGGTTCTGTGTTTTAATTTGCTATCTTTAATTGTCAGTTTTTATTTCAATCTAACTCTGGCTTTTGAAGTTTAAGTTCCTTTTTTTTTTTTTTTTTTGTGCCGGGTATGGAACTCCGACCTCCCATTTGCCAAGCAGCCATTTATGCCACTGAGCTAAACCCCCGGCCATTAGGTTCCTATTATAGTAATATTATAATAATCTTTAGACATGTGTCTTCCTCTATAATGCATATGTTTATCTATGTTAAAAACCTCTACTTTACAGTTCTTTTCTGAAGAAATGAACAACATTAGCCAATTGTAATAATTATTCCTTTATTCCAGCAATACTTATTGGGTGTTATACTATTATTTACCATTTAAAACGCACAGAAGGCAAAGCCAATGCCTATGTAGAGAAGTATAATGTAATAAATGCTGTCATCTTTTCAGGGTTCTCTGGAGTGAACATCCCTCCACTAATTTCAGTAAGGAATCTCCTGCTGGGAGGTCAGGAAGTTTACTCCCAAAGAATGTAATTTCCAAAGTAAAACCTGAAACCCTGAAACAGGAATGCCATTGGTGAAGAAGTGGATAATCTCAGACATAGAAAGCTGGATAAGCAAACGTGTGTGTGCAAAGGGAGCGTGTGTGTAACTATAATACGTCTAGGACACTAAGATAGGATCTTAATAGATGCATATGAAGGTGTAAAACAAGACCTATGGTGTGTAAAATCTTTGAACTTAATAAAGAGCAGTGAAAAAACAAGCATTTTATCTGTTGGCTTGCAGAATCTGTGGGATACATAGAGAGACTTTGGATACTTGTCTCAGAGGAAGATAACAATGATTGAAGAATGTGAAAGGACAGGACTAGGGCAGACTAAAAATTAGAAAAGGCCAAATTAAAACTCCAGAGATGAATCCTTAGAAGAATGGATGACAAGGGAAGAGAAGGTCTTCCAAAACACTGTACAGTTTGACCAAAAGATGGGAGAAAAACAAAAAGAGTATAATGAAACAAAATTTAGAGGAAGCAAACCTTTCAAGAAGGGAGGAATGGACAGCAGTATGTAACACTGTGAAGGAAACTGGTAACATGGTAACTTCAAAAAGTCCTAAATTTTAATAGTATAGTGATTTTTATGTACACTGTTCCAGTGAAATAATACCATGAAGAAACCATATTGCTGAGGACTTTAGATCCCACAAATGGCAAGTGAGATCATCTACTAGTGCAATAGCAAGCAGAAACACTGAAACGACACCCAGGATTTGGAGGCAGATTTATTTTACATTGAAGGGAACTGATTTGTATAATTTCCAAAATATCAAGCCCAGATCCTTGGAAGTTTGGAACTTATATGGGATGAGTAAGCAGGAAGTACAGAAGCAGAGTATTTGGCAGTTATTGATTGGTTCTTACAATATGCAGCATGGTGACAAGCTATGAATCACAGCAACCAGCCGTTTCTAAGAGAGAAGTTACAGAAACTCTTAAAAGGAGCTGATATCTGGGCAACTAACACACTGGCTAGGAGGAGGCATTTTCTGATATATAAGTTCAGGAAATTTATCTGATAAGGGAAGGAAAGAGATGAATAAAAAATTTCTGAAAGTACTAAAAATACAGAAGACAAAGCATAGCAATAAAATCTAGAATAATAATTCTAGATCTACAGCATGGCTGAGGATGTTAAATTTAGAAAGGATACCTCTTATGACAGATAGTAAAGGTACCCTTGTTCATGTCACTATATAGAAGCCTGTTTACTCCTCTTCAAAAAAAAAAACTTGGTAGTACAGTGGTTGAGATATGATAGAAAAGAAGAATCAGATTAGTGGGAAACCCAGAAAATAAACTAGATCTAGTTTTTGTTTAGATATTGATGCTTACATAATGAGTAGTCAACACTGACTATAGAATATCCAATCTGGGTAATTAAAGAATTCAGAAGAAAAGAATAGATTTTAGTAAGATGCTAATAGTAAAGGCTATTTGGTATTCTGAAGTTCAGCAGAGAATATGAGATATGATAATAGGAGTAAGATAGAGTCTGGTAAAAGCAGCCCTCTACTTGTGTAGCCCTATGAAATAGAAAACTATGTCTGTCTAGTGAGCTATCATCAGAAGCCCCGGCACATTACCTGACAGATTATAGGCTCTGAGATACTTTTAGACTTGGAAGCACAACAACTAAAGATTCTGCAAATAAAACCAAAAGAAGGCACTTAGAATTAAGATGTGAAATGATAGCAACTGAAGTAAAGAAACAACTTAATGCTTACATTGTTCGATTAACTTTAATTCCTATAGCTAGTAGTCTGAGAAACTATTTAGAGTAACAATGTGCAATATGGTAATTGTTGATTTCCTACTGTCTTGTTTTTGAAATCCAGTGTTCTCCTTGCTTTCGTTTCATTTTATTGTTTTATTTTGTTTTGTTTTATGATCTTAAAAAAATATATGTTATGTTCATGTACTAACTCCACAAAAGAAATTTGAACATGAAGTGCTGAAAACATATACAAACAAAAATAAAAAGGAAGAGGATCAATAGATGAGGATGGGGTAGGAGGAAGAGGGAATATATAAAAGGAATTAAGATGTATTGTGTACATGTAACAACTCTCCACAAGGAACCTAAACATTATGTACTACAAACATGTACTTCTAAAACAAAACAAAACAAAACAAAAAACTCAGTGTCAAAAATTAGGGTCTCAAAGGCCTGCAGAGAAGAGTTCTGTGACATAGGAAATAAATTCAATGAAGAAATCAATGAAAATAAGGAAAAACTGCTTGTTAGATTACACAAATTTAGGTTTTCTTAGTAAGTACAATTTCAATTTGACAAAATCAAATCACATTAAATCATGGAGAGAATGGAAAATGAAGCAGAGAATCAACTTCCTTTTGTTGTGAAAGGTGAAATCCTGGAAGGCTATGGAATTTGTCCCTGAAATCTTCCAACTCATGCAGTTCATTGTACTGGGAAATATAAACTTATAAATTATAAATGCAATATGTCCTATAGTTCAGAAGATATTTAGCAAATATACAAATTTGCATACAAAGAAAACAAGAATAATAACACCTTTTAAAGTACAATAGAAACTAAAATTAGGTAAAGAGAAAGAAGGAAACTATTTGTACCAGTAACAAAGAATTTGTAAATGGTTAGTTAAAAACATGAAGGAAAAAACCTGAATATAGTAGTTCATTAGAAAGAATGAGAAGGGTTTTTCACAATATATAACCCCCAAATAAATAATTATTAGTGTAGATTAATGTTCAGTTTTACTAGCAGGAAGACATCCGTTAAGACTATAATTAGATAATATTGGTGTCAAAATATTAATATCTTTAAAATTTTTAACTTACTACTATTAAAATTTTTAACATTGTTAAACTGAAATTCTAATGAGTGAACAACTTCATACAGGTCACGGGAGATTCGTGAAGCTTTTTCAAAACTATTTGTGAATACATAGTGTACCAAGTTTCTTAAATTATTGTACTTTTAGACATAGTACTTTCAATTATATATTTAAAATGAATTTAGTTGTATAATCACAAATTTATAGTGTTAGCAAGTATAAAATCACCAAAATTATATTTAAGATGCGATTTCTATTAAATATAATGTACTTGCTGTAACATGAGCTGAAAAGCTAAAATATGATGAATATACATAGTTACATTGTAAACTGAAAACAAAACAAGTTTATACAAAATAACTGTAAGAACATGCTTAGAAATGTTATTGAGTAGCTGTATTTAGATAGTGGAATTTTTATAGATTTTGTTTTCTTTTAATTTTTAATTTCTGAATTGCTTATAATGGAAATGTATTGTTTTAATAATAAAATTTTTAAGTTCATTTAAATATCCCAGGTCACTACCAGTCCTCTTACAAATGTACTAATAGAAAGACTTTAGCAAGTCTCAAAGATAATTTTACTTCCTACTTCTCAGTGATAGGAGTAATGTTGAAATGGTTGGTCTGGGATGGAATCGTTTCCTTCAGTATTTGAACTGTGGTAGTTTTAATTCATCCCATACTTGTTTCGTTTTAATTTACACTGAGATCTTGTCAATATACTGATCTTAGGGACAAAATAGTTACTGTGCATTGGACACTTGCAGTGAAATCTCTCCTCTTCACGCAAGGAATTGTTTAGAACCTTGGTTGAATTCTAACGTAAAACTACTTAGGGTTTATGAAGTGTTGTTGGAGACTTAAAGAAAACTTTGCAAAATGAGTGCTTCAAACGCCATTATTTGAGGAATAATGGCTTTAGATCTTCTCTAAATTTCTTGTAGAATTCAGCAGTGAATCCATCAGGCTTTTTTGTTGGTAAGATTTTAATTATATCTTCAATTTCGTTGACTGATATTGGGTTAATTAGAATTTTTATATCTTTTTGATTCAGCTTCGGTAATTCATATGTTTCTAGAAGTCTGTCCATTTCTTCTCTTTTCCATTTGACTAGAGAACAGGTTCTCAAAATAGTTATGAAAGATTTTTCTGGATTTCCACAGGATCCATTGTGATGTCACCCTTTTCATTCCTAATTGAAGGAGTTTGAGTTATTTCCTTTTTTGATATAGTCAGCTAAGGGTTTATCAATTTTATTCAATCTTTCAGAGAACCAACTTTTCAATTCAGCGATTCTTTGTATTACTTTCTTAGTCTCAATAGCATTACTTTCTGCTCTGATCTTTATAATTTCCCCACTTGTATGAGATTTGGGCTTGACTTGTTCTTCTTTTCCTAGAAATTTAAGGTTCAACATTAGGTTGTTTATTTGTGCTCACTCTGTTTTCCTGAGAGTTCACCCCTATAATTCCCTCTAGGTACTGCTTCACTATGTCCAATAGGTTCTGGTATGATGTGTCAGCATTATCATTTAATTGTAGATATTGTTTAATTTCTTCTCTAATTTCATCTGTGACCTATTATTTGTTCAGCATGGTATTATTTAATTTCCACGTTTATGGAGTTTTCATGGTCTCCAATTTCCAATTTTATTATTCTGGTAATATGCATGGAATAATTTCTTCCTGAAAGAATTAAAAGCAGCATATCACAATGAAATATGCACAGCCATATTTATAACAGGACAGTCTGTAATAACTAAATCTTGGAAACAGCCAAAATGTCCAGTAACCAATGAATGGATAAAGCAGATGTGAAGTTTTTAAAAATATAAAATGAAATATTATTCAGTCATAAAGAAAGAAAAATTTGGGCTGGGGATTTAGCTCAGTGGCATAAGCGCCTGCCTTGCAAGTGCGCAGTCATGAGTTCAATCCCTGGTACCAATTTAAAAAAAAATAAAAAGAAAGAAAAAATTGAGACATTTCTAAGTAAAATATGTGCCTTGAGACTATACTCTTAATTGAAATAAATTGGACACACATGTATAAATATCACATTGTCTCACTGATGTGTGGAGCCGAAAGTGTAAATAAGGACCAAAATGTATAAATGATGTGAAATAGGAAGAAGTAGTTCAAATAGGAAGGGGAATTAGTGAGTAGGGAAGGATAAGAAGGAATGGAAAAGACAAAAAGTGAGAAAAGGAAAACTGGAAACTAAGCTTTTATAAATAAGAAAGGAAAGAGGGGTTAAAGGGGAGGAAGGTAAATGAGAAAAAAGGCATCAAAATGTATCGTGTACAGGCACAAATTCCCAATGATGAATGTGATCATTACATATTTGTAAATTGTACCTATAGAATTAAGAAAAAAATAAAAACTATTGTAAGTATAAGTCACTGTTTTAAAAAAACAAAGTCAAGATTTACGTTTATTTTAACTAATGGTACACTTCTTAATGACGCATTTTCTGCAGAGAGGGCTTAGGTGACCATCAGAGCACAGATTCCTTGCCGCTTTCTGTCACTGACCTGTCACTCAGCACACAGTCTGGTCAAGCAAAAAAGGTGGTAGATGGGAAGCTAGGACAATGGAGAGGAGGGACTTCATGCTGTGCAGTGACTGAACGTGGCTACGCGGAATCTTCCCTTTGAGTATGTAACTTCACTTCTATAGACTTAGGAAGTTTCTTATCAGAACCGCGTCTGCTCGTGGACTTAGTGGTCAGACCAGGCCTGCGAGGCAGTTGTTTCTCTAATTGTTCCTCTGTGTCAGCTGTGGAAGAGTTGCCTTACACTCAGCGTGCAAAGGTTGTGGCCACTTTTGAAACAAAGTGGTGTAAAAAGAAAAAGAGAATTTAGAGTTTAAGAAAACAAAGTGTTTTACCTTCCCTGAAAACTGACTCCAATGTCTCTTTGAATTGAAAACAAGCCATTTCACTGATTAGTTATAGGGAAAAAAGATGTTTTAGATGTATTATTTTCAACATGTTCACAGTGACACAGGATTAACTTGGTGTACGTGCAGGAGTGTATATGTGCATATATACCGTGCATACAAAATATGCTCTATAACATGGTTCATTGTTTCCCAAATAATTTGCAAATATATTGACTTCCTACAAACAGCTATTGTGAAATAATATTTCAAATGAATAGGCTGACATTTGTAAAAATCAGGCTTCAAATCATTTTTATGAATTTAATGACCATGAGTCAATTTTGAAGAGGTATATTTCTGTCATACGTAGTCACCCAGGCCTACAGAGCTAACAAGTCCCTAAATATGGTCAAGAAAGGCTTTAAAACAGTCTTTGTTGTGACTTGGAAATGTGTGGCACTGACCTAGAACCAATATCAGTCTGCTGGAGGTTCGTTTCATACAAGTGTGTGTGTGTAAATTTGTTATTTGGATGTAAGGATTGAATTTTCTTTGCCATTTAAAAAAAACCATTTATTAAATTTTATATTTGTTAGCTTTTTATTCTTACCAGCTAAAACTTTTCATCTCACTTGTTTTTCTATATTTCTCTTCGTTATTATACTTTTCCTATCTGAAATAGTTGCTCTATAGTAAACATAGATTCACTGAAACCTGATGAACTACAATCCTGGCTTAAAATGTCATATTAGTTTACACAGACTAAGCTCAGTTGTAAATACTGTTAAAATCCTGTTTTAAATGTGCTGAATACAGTGCACAAACCCAGCATACGGGTAGGTCTGATGAAAGAACAACTAGACTTGAAAATAAGCCTGGAAGAACTTGACAGCAAACATATATTATTTTTATATTAGAATTTGTCAAACAAAAATAACCAAGTTTTTGAATTAAAACACAAATTTTTTAAATGGTGGCTTCATAAAACATTTCATAGATGGGTCCGAAACTCAAGCAGAAAAAATACTTAATTTTTACGTGCCTGGAACTGTTTTTCTTAGGGATGATTTGGTCACCATCAACTGGTAATTTTTTCATTCTTATGATGAAATTGTTCCTCTTCACTGAGTTATGCACCCAGAGTTTATTTTCCTAAATAATTACCTTTCTATGGGTCTTCTCCAGGGAAGGAAGAAGACTTAATCTACAAAGACACCACTGCAAGTGAAAAGTTAGAATGGAGTAAGGCATATACATACCAATGGCTTCACTCACAGGTTGGACTTCATGAAACAACTAGTTCCAGAAATATGAAAAGGTGAGATCATTTCCTTTAAATTAGATTTTTGTATTGCAAACATATCTTGGAAAGTGAAACCTGGGCTAATTGTACTAACACAAACATGATTTTATAGCCAAGGGCCAATACACTAAGTTGCTAAACAGGCCTTTCATATTAAAAGGTTTAATCACTCCTTATATATATTTCACCATAAAATGTTTAGGAAGAACTCTATTCGGTAATGCTTAACACCAACAGTTAACCCACACAAATTATTCTACCTTAGAAAATGAAACATGAAAGTAGAGTATACATCAAATGTTTCTAAGTGTCATATATTGTTGTTTATATTTTCTTTATCTTATTTATACATTTGATAGTTAAAACTATAATTTAGACCTTTTAACATATATGAATTGAACTCCCATATATGATATCTATCCATTCTGTTCCTTTCAAAATATGGAAATTATATGAAAGTGTAAATGAAAATAAAATTTAAGACATTTTATAATTTGAATTGTGCAATGATTTTTGGGAACAAAGAGAGTAAAATAAACCCATAAGTATTTGAGGAATTTTATTTTCAAGTCTTTGAGTTGATGGAAATTATTTTATGTTGGTACTAATTAACTTCATTCTTAGAATACCATCCTTATAATTGTAAATAAATGGAACAGAATCCATCATCTAACATTTGTATTAGCCAAATAGAAGTATATTAGCATAGATACTACACACAGAAAAGTAGAAGCAAGGTCTTTTACGATGAATTTTAGATATGTTTCAATGTTTAACAGTATCATTAATAAATAATCTGTATTTAAATATGTAAAAGATAAACAATTAGTCATGTGATTTTTGTTTTGAAAATATAGCAACTAAAAGAATATTCTAAGAAAAATTGTACAACTGCTTCTGTCAATGCTAGTTAAAATAAGTGTTCATTATAAGCATTAGTATAATGCATAAAATATATACTATAGCTATTTTAAACTAGTAAGCTTCACCTTTCTCAAATGACAACTAAAATACAGTATATAACTAAATGTACACAAAACACCGAAATTTGTCTATAACTTATCAACTATCACTATTAATATTTTCAGATCCTTGCCATTTGATATGTTTTTGTTTGGCAAAGAAGTAATAAAGTGGCATTAAAGTCATGTAGAAACTGCAATTTATAGTAACTATGGAACGATGTAAATTGGTATTTACCTTGCGTAGACCTAATTTAAAAGGTTATTATCTCTAATAAATGATGATATTGCCCACATTTTGCACTTGGGCATTTCTTTCACATTTCTCATACATTTTCTATTCTAATATGTTCTTTCTTTTTGTCACGATGTAGCAGTCACTTCTTGCCTGAGTTAGATCCAGATGTACTCAATGGTGGAAGAGTTCAACTTGTGGTAAGAAATGTGTTTAAAGTTATAGAAAAATGTTACAGACACCAGTGCTCAATAAACGATACTATAAATATGCTCATAATTAGTTTAAACTATAAAAATATCACAACTTTGGTAGTAATTTCAAAATACCACATGTTAAAATAATAGCAGGTTTTCTTGATTTATACATTTATAATATGACATTGCTTCAAAAATATTAATTGTATTTGACACATAAAAGTACTAGTATATCATTTTGAAATAAAATTAATCTGGATGGAAACTGCTTAATGAAATGAATTTCTTGAAAATGTTAAAAGAGTAGAATTTGTAGACTTCAGGGCATCTTCACAAGTCAGAAAATCAACCCATATAAAAAATAACTATGTATGTTTAAGGGTGCAAGATAGAGAGCCATACAAAGTTTTTATTAGTTGATCAAACAGAATGGTTTGTACTGTCATTGTTTGATTATCCACTTTTTGTGCTTTGATTTTGTGACTTGAGCAACCACTTCTAAGATAATATGTAATTTATCAGCTAGTGATTTCTTACTGTTTTGTTTTATTTGAAATTCTGTATTATTTCTACCTTTTCTCTGTTTTGCTTTTTTTCTCTAAATTAAAAAAAAAAGTAATTGTGCACTTCATCACTGGAAATATTATAGAGTGAACTAATACTTACTCTAAAAGGTGAATAATTAGAGCTTCAAGTGAAACCCAATTCTGAACTCTAGACAATTGCACTGAATGTTCTTTTCTGAATTCAGTTGTATCAAGTGGTATTAGAAGGAAGACTATGAAAGCCAAGATAACAACCAATATAAGGCCTAGAAAAAAATGGATCCCACAAAATGAGAAGTGCGGGTCTCTGAACAGTGACAAAACTGTGTATCTTCTTTGGTAGGTAAAGATGGATACCTCAGATGACTAACATTGTAACACCTTCCATTTATAACAAACATCTAGTACTCTCTTGCTGAGATTCCACATTTGCCAAGGAAATTTATTACCATTTAAATTGCCATGTAAAATTTCAAATAACAATAATGTATTTTATATAAATGAGTATTACGGTGTCTAGTTCAGTTATATTAAGCATTTTTATGAATAGTTTGTTCAAGGAATTTTCCAGGAAATGCAAAAATTAAAAATATGGTAAGAACTCACTAAAACTTATATTTATAAAAATATAGAATATGTACAGATTCAAAATAACAACTCATCAACTATGTTCTTGCATTTTAATACAGATCCCTCTGGGAGAGTAACATGCAGATTACCCAAGGAAAAATGGTTTTTCAGGCTGTTAATATCGTACATATTATTGACTACACCTTGGCACAGATTGACCAGGTCCCATTTTAGAGCAGTAATAGTGAAAATAAAATTGCCATGGAATGCCATGATAAAAGAAATGTTTAATTATTATACATCTAAAAATGAATGAAAATCTGTTAGATTACTGTCAGAAATGGTTCTATGAGTTTAAGCCTCTGCTATTAATCCTCTTTTTTCCTAATTATATATATATATATATATATATATATATATATATATATATTTAGCAATAATAAATGCCCCTTTTCACACTGAAAAGATATAAAAGCAAGAAACACAAAAGCAAGGTAAACTGGAGCGGAGCAGAGCTATGCAGATGAGGCAGGGGACAAGACTGGTGACCTAGGTCAGAGTGACACTGGGATGCCTGAAGGCTCAGGGCACTTGTGTTACAGGGTTAGGGGAGGAAAACTTTCACTTTCCACCTGTGCCAGGAGAGGACAGACAGATGATTTCCACGTTGGAATCCAGCCACGATGAAGAGGAAGATGAAAACAAGTGACTGCAACTGTTGCTTAAGAAGAACCTTGAAAATATAAAAATCACGCCCAAAATAAAAGGAAAGTCATAGTGTAAAAGTGACCTAATTCTCTAAAGATTAGATGAATATACAAATTAACCACCTATAGTTCCAGAGATTCTTTAAAAATTCAATGAAATGTAGGCCTAGACTGGATACAATATGAGAGAATTAGTGAATTCGAAGATTACCTACAAAGAAGCAGCAATTGGATTGGCAGTGGATTTCATATCAGAAACAATGCAAAAATGCAGTGGATTATTTCTTAGCAGGGATAAGTATAAATAAATGCCAGTAAGAACATTCTTCCCTAAACTTTAACAATGAGGACAGAAAAAATCATAATCAAACATTAAAACCCTGAATTTCAAAGAAACTAGTTAAGAACATCTCCATCTTTTCTTTCTTCCTAGCAAAAGCCAAATATGCAGCAGGCCAGGTAGGAATAAGAAAAAGGATGCAAAATGTCATTTTTATTACATTAAAAATCTATCAGGAGACATGTCAAGAGTAAAACAATTTTATTGTTAACTGAAATAAATGATCTGAAAAACTTGAGGATTTTCCAGGAAAGATTCATATTTCAGGTTCTCTAAAAATATATATATTTTGAAATTTGAATATAGAAAATTTATTGAGGAAAGCTTTCAGGAGCAATTTCTGTGGAAAACAAAAGATACTTTGTCGTGGTAGCAAACAACTCTTACATCAATACTCTAGGAGGCTGAAGCAGGAAGATCACAAATTGGGAACCACACTGGGAAATTTAGCAACTTTGTGAGAACTTGTCTCAAAAAAAAAAAAAAAAGTTGAAATTCTGAGGGTATGACTCAGTGTGAAGGCCCAGGGTTCAATC
>PVJX010041996.1:0-14385 GCA_004027295.1 Dolichotis patagonum
CCTTTTGGTCTTTCCTTTTGTCATATTTCTATATTTCCTTGCTTTGAGCGGTGTTCCAATGCTTTCTCTGCATGTGTTGTGAATTACCTCTTGCACCCTCAGTTCCTGGAGAGGCTGTGGCTCCCCCACAGGCTCTTGGCTTCCTCACAGGGTCCTAACTCCCCTCTATGGGCTCCTGGCTCCCTAAGTTGTAAGGCAGATGCTGGGTGTGGTCAACCCGGAGCCTGTGGAATCTCAGGCAGGCCAGGCCACCGTGCTTTGTCCCAGGCAGCTCTCCAGAAGGTTCCCTATGAGTTAAGGGTGGGCCTACAGGTCCCAAAGAGTCAGGCCAAAATGCTGGTTTCTGTAAAGTTTCTGGTCCCAAACAGACCTGGCCAAGATGGCGGTCTCTGCAAAATTCCCTATCCAACCAGCCCAGGCCTCTCTGTGGTTTCGGGAGGTTCCCAGTCCCAAAGAGTCAGGCCGCGATGCTGGTCTCTGGAGATTTCCTGCAGCTTAAGGGCGGGGCTACCAGTCCCAAACAGTTGCTCTGAGATGCTGGTCTCTGCAGACTTTCAATCCAAACAGCCCAGGCCACTCTGTGGGTCCAGGAGGTTCCCGGTCCCAAAGAGTCAGGCCGCGATGCTGGTCTCTGGGAGATTTCCTGCGGGTTGATACTATATTTTTAGGAGTAGATTTTTTTTGAGTATGTTTAATTGGAATTCTATATGCCTCATTTATCTGAATGTCAATTTTTTTGCGTGCTTGGGAAGTTTTCTGTCATTACTTCTGTAAGGAGGTTTTTTATGTCATTTTTGCTATCTGGCTTTTTCACTGACCCTCAAACTTATGTTATTCTTATTTTGCATCATCTAGCAGCTGTTGCCTTGAATTTTTGTGGTCTCTTGTTATTTTTGAAAAGTATTTCTTTTCATGATCCCTAACAGCAACTTTGTCTTCTTTGTTATTCTGTGCTCATACTGCTTCATTCTGCTAAGTATACTTTTAATAGGAAAATGTTAATCTCCTTGATATGTAATTGAATCTGTTTCATGGATTATTTATTTCCCAAGGTGAACATTTATAGTTTCCATCATTTTCCTGAACTCCTTTATTTTTTTTCTATATTTACTCTAGATTCACTAGTCATGGCCTGCACTATGTTCATCATCTCTGAAGTTATCTAAGAAATTATTTGTTAATTGATTTTTTTCTAGAGCCTCATTAATCTGCTTTGTTACTTTCACTGTCATCACTTAGCAGTCTTGGTGGGCAGTTTTCAAATTGTTCCACCTCATTGCTCCCTGCATTTACTTATGACATGCTGGAGATCTGAAGTTGTGTGTTGCTTCTGTGTGTTCTCATTGTCTATGTTTTAGGTTCAATTCCTGCTTTCATGCTTGTAAAATGTTTATGGTAGTTATCTTTATTGCTACTATTGATAATCCTTCAGAAATGAGTATGTCTCAGGGATATTTTCCAGGTATAGTTGACTTTTGAGCACTGAGCCTGTTTCAGGATCCTACCTCTTCAATGTTTGGGGGATGAGAAATCGCTACCTTTTATCACAGTCTACAGTTGTTTGGTACTGGTCAGTAATATTGTTTGTGACCTTAAGGTAATCTCAACTTTGGCATACAATGAATAACAACTGATTAGAGCAATTATGTCACCTTGGCTGAAGTAGCAAAATCAGTATAACAACATTAAATGCAACCTAGAAAATGACAACTATGGTAATTATAAATTTGCCAGTTTTAAATATAGGAACATATTTGTACTTACATAACTAAATTTAAAACAAATTAGAAAACTACACAGTAAATATGCCTTTAATATGGCAATTTAAACCTCAAGTGAAAAAAATCTAAAACAGGAGGAGAAATAGAGCAATAAAGTAAGAGAAAAGAATTAGAAACAAGGCTGGAGGACAAAATGGGACTATGCAAACTTTGATAACTGGTGGAGATGGCAGGAGAGAAAGAAGGAAGAAACAGAAACAACAGAAGAAAACCACAACAATAAAACTAAAAACAGTCTTCAAACTTGTATAAAAATAAGAACAAGCATCAAGAAAAACAAAAAAATAAGTTTATTTAAAAAAATTAAAAATATAAAAGTATAAAAAATCAAGGAAAGGAAGAAACATGGAAAAAATAGTCACTTCATGGCACTTGTCTGTGGTCACTGCTAGAGCACGGGGCAGAGAGAGCCCAGATCTGTGCTGATTAATCCCAGTAAACCAGCATTAGAACTATGACTGTGATAGATAATCCCTGAACTGAAGTTTGGCTGATTCTGGTTTCTGGATGTGAGGCCCACATCACTGAAGCTTCCTTCTACTGGCTTGACCTGAGATCCTTGACCTCTTGCCAGCTTGAACTTCATTGCACCTTGCCCTGACACTGACATCCACTAGATGGAACCAACTGTAGTTTCTCTGAATTCTGAGTTTCTTTTCTTCATTTCCAAGGTGGCTGTCAGTCACCTGCCCTTTTCTGGGAAACATCTGAATCAGAATAACTCACCAAACACTGCAGTCTATGGTGTCTATTGATCCAGCCCACTGGTACACTTCTCAGTGGGGGCCTCTTCAATCACCAGTACTCATCATGCATGTGCAGATGGAAGCTGTCTCTCCCATGCCACCAGCTCAGGCTCAGGGAGAAAAGGGAGAAAGTGCTACTTGACTCGTCCTTCTTCTGCATTACAATCCCTCTCTTAGTTCTCTCCATGAACTCCAGTTCTTGTTTCAGATCCTTTCTGTATCCCAGAGACTCATTTCCTTCCTCTGTCTCTTCCTCACATTGCTATATTCCAGCATCAAAGTGTCAAGTCTTGGAAAGGTTGTATATCTCTGCTCATTATGCTTCCATCTTCCCAGAAGTCCTGAGGTTTCTTTTCAGTAGCAGCTATAACCTCTTTTGCCCCATCCTTACACATGATTCTTTTATGGCCATAGCGGAAGTTTTTCATATCTCTTTGCTCTGCTTTTTGCTCCTGATTTCCACTATAAATCTTGTAAAAGCAATCAGTCGTACTCATGCCAAAGCCTGAATATTGGGATGTGTTCTAATTATTTTTCTGATTTTTGAAACAAAATACTCAATGCCCTAAGTTAAGGAAAGAAAAGTTTATTTCAGTTCATAGTTTGTAGAGGTTGTAATTCATAGTTAGCTGGCTCCAAGGCAGATTTGCATGACAGAGGGTTATCACAGAGGAGAAAGAGCCTGTGACAAAGTAGGGCAAGCTGAAGCATCCAGCAGTGAAGTAGCAAGCAGCAAGAAGGAAGGAAAAACTGATGGCAGCAACCCTCTTTCTGTTCCATATATTCTAACCGGGCTACCTGCACTCAAGGTAGATAGCATTCACACTCAGTGTGGAGCAATATTAATCCTAGCATTGTACCATTAATCCCAGTATCACATCCTTAATTCCTTCACAATATATCCTAGATCCAGCTACCTCCACAAAGCTCCACCTATGACTGCGTGAAGCTTTTGTGGACATATAGGTGCAAACCATAACAGGCTACCTTGAAACTTTCTCTACCATATCAATTAGTTTGTTGCCCTGAGTTCATCTTTGCAAACAGTTTCAGAGTAAGGAGTAAATGATATAATATAATAAGCATGACCTTTAGTCAAGTTCCAAGTAGACTGTTCTCATCTTAAGCCAATGAACACAGTATTTTCTGGCTGCATTATTTTCACCATTCTGGTCTTCTATGCTCCCACCAGAAGTTTATGTTAACCTCTTTTTATACCATTAGAAAGCATATCTAACCTACTTCTTCAAGCTTTTCTCAAATCCTTTCAAAAACTAATTCAAAGGCTTCTAAATCACATAATCAGGCACACTCACACTAATGACCCACTCTCTGTCCCAAAATTTTTGTACTTATCAACTTTTCTCTACTGGGACAAAATACTTGACTCTTGCAACTTTAAAAAAAGAAGGGTTTATTTTTTATCATGTTTTCAGAGGTTTCTTTCCATGGTCAGCGAACTCTTAACACAGAATCATCTGACAGAGTGTCATGGTAGAGGAAAGCTGCTCATCTAATTATGTCCAGGAAGTAAGTAGCAGAGAGGAAAGAAATCAGGGAACAGATGTAATCCCAAAGGTACTGTTCCCATGATTCACTTTCTCCAACTAGGCCCCATTTCCTAATGGTTGATGCAGGTATGAACTCATAAATAACTGAACCAATTAAAAGGTTCATAATCCAACCACCTCTTCAGAAGTCATTTCATCCAGTTAAGTTCACCATCAGAGTTAACCAGAATACCAAAAGGTGAGATCAGCAAAGGAGATTAAGTGAATAAGATGATCCACTCAGTGAATAGCAGTCAACTTCCTTACTCATTCATTTTTGTTATTCCCCAATGGGTTCATGAACAAAGTAGCCATTGTTTTAGGGATGAAGATTATATATGCATTCAAAAACAAAAATTTCCTCACCAATGCTGACTTAGCTACAGCCTCTCCTGAGTGCCCATTCTATACTCAGCAGAAACCAACACTGCACTCAATATAGCACTATTCCTGTAGGTGCTTAGGTAGACACCTATTGGTGGGTTGATTGTATTAGATTACTTGCATCATGGAAGTGGAGGAATTTTGTTCTGCCTGCAATAGACACCTACTTAAGTATGAGCTTGCCTTTTTTGTAGGCAATGCTTCTGCAAAACTGTTATCTGTGGACATACAGATGCATTATTCACTGTCATGATATTATGCATACTATTGCTTCTAAAAAAAGAAATCCCTTCATGGTCAGAGACCTGAAGCAATGATCTCCAGTTTGGAAATCAGAAGTTTTACCATGCTTCCCATAATCCTGGAATGGCTTGCTTGATATTATTGCTGAATAGCCTTTTGGACTGTAGTTACAGAACCTGCTATGTGATAATACCTTACAGGTCTAGGAGAAGGTTCTCCAAAAGGGTGTATATGCTGTGAATCAGCATGCAATATATGTTCCTATTTCTCCCATAGTCAGGACTCTTGGGTGTGGGAATCAAGAACTGGAAATACAAAAGTTATGACTTTCTATATCCTCTAGTGACCCACTAACAACATTTGTTTCTTTCTGTTTCCTTGACTCTGTGGTCTGCTAGTTAGTTCTAGAGTGAGGAACATTTCTGTAAGAGGGCACAGCAATTATTTCATTGAACTGAAAGTTAAGAACTCCACTGGGCCACAATTTCTTTACTCATGCCTCTGAGACCATATGCTAAATAAGGAATTATGGTGTTGGTAGAACTGATTAATCCAGACTACCAAAAGGAAAATGGGCTATTATTCCACAGAGTAGGTAAGGAAATGTAAGTCTGGAATCCAGGATGCTCTTAAGGCCTGTCCTAGTGTTAATATGCCTCATTATTAAGATAAAAGGGAAATTAGGCCAACTCAATCCAGGCAGCATGAAAATGGCCCCTACTCCTGAGTAATAAAGATATAGGTCTTACCTCTATGTAAAGAACCAAGACCTACTGAGATACCTAGTGAAAGAATACAGAATGGGTAGTAAAAGAATATAATTATAAATATCAGCTAGAATCTCATGGCTAGTTACAGAGACAAGATTGTAATTGCCATAGCTATTTATTTTCTTTCCTGTGTTGTTAAAAATAAGGACATTTTTAAAATCTTTTTTTTGTATTAGTACATGTCCATGTGCAATATGATTACATTCATTTTGGGGAATTGGTACACACAACACATTTTAATACTTTAATATCCTTTCCATTCCCCTCTCAACCCTCTTCCTCCACACATCTTTTTGTTTTCTTTCCTTATATCTTTATATCATATAACATTAACTTAATATTGATACTTAAGTATTATTCAATCTAAATCATAATAATAAATTATGGGATGTCAGAAGAAGGGTAAATATCACCTAATAGGGGAAAAATGCCTTATGTTCCAGTAAGGAATTAGAGTTTTAGGTTTTACACAGCATATTTATTTCATGTTAGGCAGAATTATGAACGTGTTAGTGTTTTCATTTGAAGATTAAGTATGAGATATGAAGAATGTAATTTGGGTGTCATATTGACAATGATCTTCAATGTGTTTTGATTGAGAGTACCTAGGAGATTAGTAAAGTACACTTCTGGATGTGTCTGTAGTAGTGTTGAAAGAGACGATTGGCATGAAGTCAGAAAATAGGTAGAAGGCCCTTCTTGATTGTGGGTATCACCATACAATAGACGTTCAATCCAGATGAAAAGGAGAAGAAAGAGAAAGTCACTGCAGGATTGAAAGTTTCATTCTGCTTGAGTGGATGTGGTTTTATTGACTTCATTAACTGTAAACATCAACCTCCAATTTCTTCACTCTTTCAATGAAGATTCACACTGTTGACTCCTCCGAGAGCTTCCAGGCATTCAGGCCTTGGAATAAGGGTGCAATACCATTTGTTTTTTGCTGAAGTTTCCAGCCTCTTGAATTGAGGAATGACTTGATCCTCTGTATCTCTTGCATACAGATAGGGATCAGGTATCCTCTGATATGGTAAGCCAGCACTTCTTTTCATCTAGAGAACCCTAACAAATACATCCAGCTAAGCACAGAATGTGTAGGGATGAGAGTGTAACTTAGTGGTAAGTAGTGGAAAGCTTGCCTATGAGGATCAATTATTGTCTAAGTCACTGTATAAATGTTATTATTATGTTTGAATCTTTAAACTTTTTAAAAAAATTTTTATTTAGTAAGAAAAAAAACAACCAAACAAAACAGAAAAAAGGGTAGCAACAATACAGAATTCCAAAGGAAAAAAGAAAACAACAACAACAACAAAACCACTAAGAAATCACTAGTTGATAAATTACATACTGTAATCTTGGAAATAGTTGCTCAAATTACAAAATTAAAGCATACAAAGTAGGCATTCAAACAGTGAGACTGTTAACAGTTCTGCTCAACAATCTAACAAAAACAGTAGTATGGTCATCTATCTTCCACACTTAAACATACATGCAGTTATATCCTTTAGAGCACTTTCTTTTGCTCTCTCTTTCACAGTAGCAATTATGCATATTGGGTTTTATTACTCCTACAGTTCTTATTACTTTTTTTATTTTAAAGAGAATAAAACAAAAGAGGCAGAACAAAGCAGATCAGAACAGAACAACATAAGAAACACAACACTTTACAACAAGATAACTGGACATTAACAGTAGCTGTCAAAATATCTCTTTCTCTGCTATAGTTGAGCAGAGTTTCAGATACAATAGTATCAAACATAACACAATAGTATAAAACCATTCAAGAGAATGAAAGAATTACAGGACATTCTGAACCAAATAACTATGATCAATGGCTACTATAATATCTCATTTTGAATAAAAAGATTTGTTTATACTATCACGTATATTAAAATCCCAATAAGACACAACATGATAGAACTGATGGTAATAGCAGAGTAGAAGCATGGTAGGAGTTCTAAGGAAGATGATATTAAATCAGCAATGGCTGCCATAATGTTTTGTTTTCTTCAAAACCACTGTTCATACCATCATGCATAATAAAGTCAAACACAACAGATTAAAACCATTCCAACTGATGAATGAAAACATTGAAAGGCTTCAAAGCAATGAAATGGAGAATCATGATTACTATAAAATCTTATATACTCTTACCAACTCTCATACTAGGGAGACTGTACAGTATTTATACATGTGTGTTTGGTTTATTTTGCTTATGAGTATGGTCTCAAGTCATCTCAATTTATTTATAAATATCTCGATGTGATCATTCTTTATAGCTGAGTAGTACTCCATTGTATAAAAATACCAAAACTTTTTTATCCATTCCTCAGTTGATGGGCACTTAGGTTGTTTCCAAGATCTGGCTATTACAAATTGTGCTGCTATAAACATGGGTGCACATATATCACTGTGGTATGATGTTTTCAGTTCTGGACTGAAACAAGACTGCTGAGCATGGTTGACTGAGGCCCTGCAATCTGCTGCACCCAGTCCAGCATCCCTGTAGCTCCCCAAAATTCAAAAGCCTAAAATATAGGTCTCCAACTTTCCCCAGGTCACTGGAACTCACCTGGGGCAAACTCCATGCCTCTGCAGATTCTTGACTCTCTTAATTCTATGTTTGAATCTTAAATGTATACCAAAAATTCAGATGTTGAGGACTTGATCTCTAGTTTATTGCACTTTTAGTAGGTGTTGGAACTTGTTTCTCTTGTTTTAAAAACTAAATTAAATTATATTATATTAATTTTTTAGACAAGATCTCACAATGTAGATCATGTTGGTCTTGAACTCACTATAGCTTAGGCTGACCTCAAACTCATGGCAGTTCTTCTGCCTCATCTTGCTGAGTGCTGGGATTACAGTTTTCAATATGCCTGGCAAGTGTGAAACTTTTAATAGTTGGAACTTTGTGACTGAAAATAAAGTCACTGGGAGTGGGTCTCTGAAGAAGATTCAGATTTTATGCCCTGTATACCTCGTATGTGTTTGATTCATAGTCACATGAAGTGAGTTCAGAGAATTAGACCCACATGAATGCCACTAAATTTTATCTCTTTGTTTGGAGCAGGATCATGAGACATTTTTGTTCTCACTTGAGCCATGATTGCAGCAGCTATGGAGATTTTTGCCAGAAAGCATGGAGAAGAATTTTGAACCTCAGTGTCAAAACCTTTGACACTGAGGTTTTGAAAAGCACTGTACTTGTGTTGTCTAAATTACTCTGTCCTCAAAAATCTCCAAGAACACAATGACAGAGCAGCCTTCCTGAAATGGGGCATCTTTCTTTTTCTCCTGATATACAGCACTTACCTTTTATTCATGTTAATCTGTTTAGCAACTAGCTTCTGGGCTGAACTAGACCATATTTTGCTTTATATTCTTTCCTTGGGAATGCTGTACATTTCTGAATACTTTTGCTCTGTTTCTCTTTGCTCCCAGTCACACTGTAGCCAAAAGCAGTAATGCATCATCTTGAATGTGTGCCTATTTAGATATTTTTCCTGCTAAATAGCCTAATCTTAAATTTCATCTTCCATAAAGCCCTAGGAAGTGAGCCCAGTTCAGGAAGGTTCATTGCTACCTCATAAAAACAATGAAATTGTCTTCAATTTCCAACAAGATTCTTCATTTCTATTTGAGATCTTATCAGCATGTCTTTTACTGTTTATGTTTCTAGCAATATTCTGGTAACTATAACTTATCCAATATCAAATCACTAATATGTTCTAATTCTTCCCTTTCTCCTTGTGAATGTTCTAATCTGCACTCCAACTAACAGTGGAGAAAGGTTCCTTTTTCCAACAGCCCCTCCAGCATTTGTTATGGATTTGTTTCTTGATGATAGCTATTTTTTCTGGAGTGAGATGGATTCTAAGTGTTGTTTTAATTTGCATCTCTCAAATGATGTTGATCATTTTCAATATATTTACTTGACATTTGGATTCATATGAGAAGTTCATGTTCATCACAAATGCTCATTTTTGGATTTGGCTTTTGAATTTGTGGACCTGAATGGTATAAATTGTATGATATAGATAGAAGTCCTTTCTCAGAAGGACTACTGGCTAAAATTTTTCTCCACTCTGTGGGTTGTCTTTTCACTCCGTTGGTGATTTCTTTTCATGTGCAGAAGATTTTTAATAAGAGAAATCCCAATTGATTCTTTGAAGTATTACCCACAGGATCTGGGTTTTGTACATGTACTCCGTTTGCACATGTCTTCAAGATTTCTACCAACATTATCTTCCCGCAGATTTAATGATTCTCTTTTAATGTTTAGATCTTTGATCAATTTTGAATTTAGCTTAATGGGTGGTGAGAGATATGAGTAGTTTTAATCTTCAGCATGTGGGAAACCAGTTTATTATCACCATTTATTCTTGCAGTGAAAATATTTGGCCACTTTGTCAAAAGTAAGGTGGCTAATTGTGTTGGATTTGTGTCTGCATCTTCTAATCTGTTCCACTGATCCTCAGGTGTGTTATTTTTTGCCAATGTCATATTGATTTTATCACAGTAGCTTTGTAATATAATTTCAGGTCAGAGATTGTGATGTTCCCTGCCTCACCTTTGTTGCTCAAAACTGTTTTACAATTCTAGGTATCTTGTTTTCATATGTATTTTAGGAATGTTTTCTTTAGTTCTGTGAGATATTTTAATGTTCTTTCAATTGAGATTAGATTAAATCTGTGTAACAATTTTGAGAGTATGGTCATTTGAATTACACTCATTCCTCCAAATCATGACAACAGATATCTTTCCATTTTCCAATATCCTCTTTGGACTCTTTTTTCAGAGTACTGTGATTTTCAATGTATGCATCTTTTACTTCCTTTGTTATATGAAGCTGAAGTATTTCATGTTTTTTTAAGATGCTATCATGAAGGATGTGGTTTCCCAAATATCTTTTTCAGTGAGTTTGTTGTTTGTGTACAGGAATACTCTTGAATTTTGAGTGTTGATTTTGTATTTGGCAATGTAACTGAATTTGACTATTAAATCCACAAGACCTTTGGCAGACCTTTTGAGGTCTTCTATGTAGAGCATCATGCCATCTACAAATAACAATAATTTAATTTCTTTTACTATCCTTATTTCTTTTTCTTGTCTAATTGGTCTGGCTCATAGTTCCACAACTATCTTCAATAGAAGTGGTGATAGTGGAATGCTTCTCTTATTCCTGATTTTTAGAAGGTTTTCAGTTTTTGACTGTTTAATATGATGCTGGTTATTGGTTTGTAATAGATGAGTTGTACTAGGTTGAGATAAAGACTATTACAATTCTCTATAGTTTTTTTTTATTTTAAAGGAAAAAGAGAATGAAAACTATGACACAGAATTTCAAAATGAAATAATAGGAGATTAGCAATAGTTAATATACTACATATTGCTATTGTCAAAGTAGTTGTTCAGATTACAAAATATTACAGGTTACAAATTATAACAAAAATGATCAAAAACTTATACCATGAAAGCACAAATTGTTCTTTTTGGTAAACAGAGATTAATAGTATAGTTATCTAATATCTATATCTACATATCTTTCCCTCCTTTTTTTTTCCTTTCTCATACTCAAGTTCTTTTTTATTTTAAAAAGAAAAACAAAAGAGGATAGAAATGATACAGAATTTCCAAAAAAAAAAAAAAAGGAAATTAACACTAGTTAATATATTGCATATTGTTATCTTAGAAGTAGTTGTTCAGGTTACAAGATATAGTTACACTATCAAAAGACTTATATCCAGAACATATCCAGGACGTATACAGAATTGAAAAACATCAAACTCCCCAAATTCAAAGACCCTCTCCAAAAATGGGCATCTGTGATGAACACACATTTGTATGAAGATATGCAAATGGCAAATAAATACATGAAGAAATGTTCACCATCATTGGTCATTTGAGAAATACAAATTAAAACAGTATTGAGATTTCATCTCACCCCAGAAAAAATGGCTGCCATCAAGAAATGAACCAATAACAAATATTGGTAAGGCTGTGGAGTAAAAGAAACACTTCTCTACCATTGGTGGGAGTTTAGACTGGTGCAGCCACTGTGGAAATCAGTATGGAGATCCCTTAAAAAACTAGGGCTGGAAGTTCCATTCAATCCAGTTATTCCCCTCCTGGGCATTTTCCCAGAAAAATTGGAAATGTCATGTCACAGTGATACAAGTGCACCAATGTTTATAGCAGCACAATTTGTAATAGCTAAATCTGGGAAACAACCAAAATGCCCATCAAGTGTAGAATGGATGGAAAAGATGTATTTTTATACAATGGAATATTACTCAGCTATAAAAAGGATGATCTTGAGACTTTTATAGGCAAATGGAGGCAACTTGAGACTATCCTCATAAATGAAATAAATCAGACTCACATTTGTAAATATCATATTGTCTCTCTAGTATAAAAAATAATAAAAACTCAAAGAATAATAAGATCCAAAATATATAATTGATATTGTACTAATGAAAGGGAAAGAAAGTGCTCTAAAAGAAATAACTGCATGTATGTTTAAGTGTGCAAGATAGATAACCATACTATGAAATTTTTATTGGTTCATCAAACAGAATGGTTTATACAGTCATTGTTTGATTGTCTGTCCACTTTTTGTGCTTTGATTATAACTTGAACAACTACTTCTAAGATAATAATACATAATTTATCAACTAATGTTTTTTTACTGTTATTTTTTGACTGGTTATTTCTTACTATTATTTTTTGAAATTCTATATTATTTCTACCCTTTTTAATGTTTTGCCTTTTTTCTTTAAATAAAAATGGTGTAGGTAGAAAAATAATCAATCAAATAGTGACATCAAAAAATGTTCTTTTTGATGAACTAACAGAGGTTGATAGTATAGTTATCTATCTTGCATACAAATACATACATACCTTCATGTATGTTTACCAACATACATAAAATCTTTTCCTTTCTTCCTTTTCTCCTTTCCCCTGTCCAAGTTCTTTTGATTTTATCATATCCTTTCCCTTTCATTATTATAATATCTATTGTAAATTTTGTATCTTATTACTCCTTCTGACTTTATTATTTTTATACTAAGGAGATGGTACAGTATTTATAAATGCGAGTGTGATTTATTTCACTTATAAATATGGTCTCAAGTTGCCTCCATTTACCTATAAAGGCCTCAAGATTATCCTTTTTTAGCTGAGTAATATTCCATTCTATAAAAATACTATGAGAATCAGCAGCATCTCCTGAGATTCATGCCATGTTGGAACTTAGGACACTGGGAAACCGAGCAACCAGCCTGCTGCCCTGGTAAGTGGCTGTGGTCTGGCAAGCCATGGCCACCCCAGGGTGAGAATCAGCAGCATCTCCTGAGATCCAGCCCATGTTGGAACTTAGGGCTCTGGAAACTGAGCTCTTCCTCCCCCCTACCCTCGTTAGCAAGTGGGAGCTTTAAATCTTCTCTAAATTTCTTGTAGAATTCAGTCATGAATCCATCAGTACCTGGGATTTTCTTTGTTTGTAATTTTTAAACCACATTTTCAATTTTAGTAGCTGATATTGAATTATTCAAAATTGTTATATCTTCTTGAGTCAACTTTGGTAATTCGCACATTTCTAGAAATCTGCCAATTTCCTCTGTGTTTTCTACTGTATGTTAGTAAAGATTTTCAAGGTAGGTATTCATGATCTTCTGAATTTCCATAGGATCTGTAGTAATTTCTCTCTTTATTCCTTATTGCATGAATTTGAGTTTTTCTTTCTTCTTCTTGATAAGGTTTGCTGGTAGTTTATCAATTTTGTTTATTCTCTCAAAAATGATTCATTGATTCATTAATTCATTGTATTGTTTTCTTAGTTTCAATTGCATTAAATTCTGCTCTGATCTTTATAATTTCCTTTGTTCTATCAACTTTGGATTTTACTTGCTCTTCTTTCTCTAGAAGCTTGAGATGTAACATTAGGTTATTTGTGCTCATTCTGTTTTCTTGATGTGACAATTTATAGCTATATATTTCCCTCTGAGGACTACTTCCATTGTGTCCATAGTTTTCAGTATGTTGTATCTGCATTTTCATTGAATTGTAGGTATTTTAGAATTTCTTTAATTTCACTTGCAGCCCATTGATTGCTCAAGAGGTTGTTATTTAATTTCCATGTATTTATGCAGGTTTTGCAATTTCTTTTACCATTAATTTCCAAATTCAGTGCACTATGGTCAGATAATATGCATGGGATAATTTCAATCCCTTTACATTTACTTAAGAATGTTCTGTTGGCCAATAGGTCACTTTTTTTATTTAAAAGAGAATAAAACAAAAGGGGGCAGTACAGAGCAGATCAGAACAGGACAACATAGGCAACACAGTACTTTACATTAAGTCAACTGGACATCAACAGTATCTAACACCATATCTCTTACTCTGCTATAGCTGAGCATAGTTGCAATTACAATAATATCAAACATAACACAATAGTATAAAGCCATGCATATAGTGAAAGAATTATGGGGCTTTCTGAACCGAATAACAGAAAATGATCAATGGGTACTATAATATCTCATTTTTGATAAAAAAGAAAAAAATTTGTTTGAACTATCACACATATTCAAATTCCAATAAGACACAATGTGGTAGATAGAACCAATGGTAGTAGAACAAAAAAAGCATGATAGGACTTCTAAGAAGGATAGTATTAAATCTGCAATAGCTGTCATAATGTTTTCTTCAAAACAGCTGTTCATATCATCACGTATGATATAGTGAAACAAAACAGGATAACACCATTCCAACTGATGATTGAAAACTTTGAAAGACTTCGAAGCTATGAGATGGGGCCTCATGCTTACCATAAAGTCTTATATACTCTTATCAAATCTCATATTAGGGAGATTATATGGTATTTACCCTTGTGAGTTTGGTTTAT
>PVJX010041997.1:0-14387 GCA_004027295.1 Dolichotis patagonum
GGCTGCCAAAGCCTGCCACACTCACAGCAGCTATTTCTTTCTGATGAATTGACCATTACATTTCCAAAGTTCTGAAATGGCCAACAGACCACAGAAAGAATTCTTTTTTGGCTCCTGTTTAAGATCAGCAGCTATAGCAACCTGCTGACCTTGATTCAGGGCCAGTTAAATGTATTTTAAAGAGAATAAAGCCAAATCAAACAAAACAGAATAAAGCTAATCAGAAAAGAACAATGAAAACAATGCAGGACTTCAAAACAAAATAATAAAATATCAACAATGGCAACCTTAATGTCTCTTGTTTTATTCAAAATAGCTGCCCATACCATCAGACATAATAAAATCAAACAAAATAAAATAGAATAAAACCAATTATACATAATCTTTTCCCTTCTTTCTTTTCTCCTTTCCCCTATTCCAGTTGTTCTTTCCTTTTGAGCACTTCCTTTCTCTTTTGTGTTCACAATATCTATTGTATATTTTGGATCTTATTTACTCTTTTTTTTACACTAGGGAGACAATATGATATTTACATATCCAAGTCTCATTTATTTCACTTATGAGTATGGTCCCTAGTTGCATCTATTTACCTATAAATGTCTCAAGTTTATCCTTCTTTGTAGCTAAGTAATACTCCTTGTATAAAAATATCACATCTTTTTTATCCATTCTGTGGTTGGTGGGCATTTGGGTTGTTTCCAAGATTTAGCTATTACAGATTATGCTGCTATAAACATGGGTGCACATATATCACTGTGACATGATATTTTAAATTCTTCTGGGAAAATACCCAGAAGGGGTATAGCTGGATGGAATGGGACATCCATTCCAAGTTTTTTGAGGAATCTCCACACAGATTTCCACAGTGGTTGCACCAGTCTACACTCCCACCAATGGTGCAGAAGAGTTTCTTTTTCCCCACAGCCCCACCAACATTTGTTATTGGTTAATTTCTTGATAACAGCCATTCTTTCTGGAGTGAGATGGAATCTCAGTGTTGTTTTAATTTAAATTTCTTGAATGACCAGTGATGTTGAACATCACTTCATATTTTTATTTGCCATTTGTACTTCTTCATCTGAGAAGTGCATGTTCATCTCAGATGCCCAATTTTGGATTGGGTCTTTGAATTGGGGGGACCTGATGTTTTTCAATTCTTTATATATTCTGATTAAGTCCTTTCTCTGAGGGACCATTGGTTAAAATTTTTTCCCATTCTCAATCTGTGACATTTAATTGTGGTTTGAGGCCATCCCCATTGAGAGTTATTACTGAAACAGGTTGATTTATTGTTGTCATTGCATTACTTTCCTAGTGCTGATTTCTTCTCTTTCCTTTTGCTTAGCTGCTCATTGTGCCAAGTGTATTCATTCTTTTTAATTATTTCCATTTGGGACTTGTTGTTTCTTTCTAGGATACTCTGAGATGGTTTGGAATGCTGATTTGGTGGTCATTAATTGTTTAAAGTGCTTCTTGTTGTAGAAATACCTTATTCCTCAATGTATCAATTCCTTGAAATAGATCATTCTAAGAACTCCTGGCATCTAAGATTTATATCAAGAAGTCTACTATAATTCTAATGGGTTTATCTTTCCATGTTATTCAGTGTTTTTCTCTACAACATTTACTATTTTATCTCTGTGTTGGATGCCTACTATTTTGAATATAATGTGGTGCTGAGAAGTACTCCTTTGATTACGGATATTGGGGTTGCCTTATGCCTTTCTTATTTATGTATATGTTTATTTTCTCCCTTTGAGAAATATTCTGCCTTTTTTTCTGGGAGCAGGATTTTTTAAAAAAATGCCATTGATGTTGTCTTGTGATTTTTTTTTTTGTACCAGGGATTGAACTCATGACCTCACACTTGCCTGGCAGGTGCTTGTGCCACTGAGCTAAAGCCCTGGCCCATGTCTTGTCATTTTTCATTCATTTCAATTACATTCAGATTCATATTTGATCATCTAGCAGCTGTTGGATCCATTTTTCATGTCCTCATATTGCTTTTAAGGTTTCTCTGAGTACTTGGTTCCTGAAGGCATCATTATCATCTAGTTCCAAAATATTGTCCTTACACTGATCACTTCTCCCGACTATACTTTCCACAAAATTTTAATCTCTTGAATTTCTGATTGGAATCTTTTCATAGTCTCTAATTCTTTACTAAACTTGTGGTTTATGTTTTGTATAATTTTGTGTAGCTCAGACAGATTTTACTAGTGTCTTCTGAAAGCCACTGTGTAATTTTAGGTATTACTTCCACTATCTGTTTACTTACACCTTTGGTGGTCCTGCTGAGTACCTCTTTGTTCTGTTTTCTAAACTCCTCTGTTATGTATTCACTTTAGTTGTGTGGCTTATACTATTCTCCTGCTCTTTCTCCTGCATTGGGCATAGCTACCATTGGGTACATTTATCTTTTCCTCAGACTCAAGATTAGACCACATTGGTTAATTTGGGAGGAGAAAGGATGCAGTGTAATTACCCCAACACAAAATTCTCTGAGGATGCACTCTAGTACTGTGAATGTCATAAAAGTAATCTGAGTGTTGGCTTACAGAAAAAAAAACCCATTAATAGCAAGAGCTCTGTGACCCTGGTAATATCAAGCAAATCAACTACTATAGTATCATCCAAGACAAATGCCATATTAACATATCATAAGAAACAATTACACGAACAGAAGGGGTATTGCACTCTTATAACCCTAGCACTCAAGAGTTCAAGGAAAGCTTCAATTACAGAGCAAGACTCTGTCCCAAAAACATCAAAGCAAACAACACAAGCAAACAAAAGCAAATTATATATTACACTTCATGCTAGAGAAGAAATCCGCAATATGATGTGAACATTAAGACAAAACAGGTATTGACTTACAGCTAACATGTACTAAATGTAACAACTATATCTCTGCTAACGGTAGATAAAAAGAAAGGCTGTAGCTCAGTGTAAAAGCTCTGGGTTCAACCCCCAATTACATGTTCTTGCTATTAGCATAGGCTGTCCTCAAGACTGTGACAGATGCTGGAGTTATACATGTGCACCACAATACTCTCTATTACTATTGATTTGGTATGTTGATCATGTGCAAGTTTGCTGAATATGCTTCTTAGTTCTAACAGTTTTTTGTGAAGCATTTTCTACATCTAAAACTGCATCATCAGCAAACAGATACTTTCACTTCTTTCTTTTCTGCTTGGGTCTTTTTATTTCTTTTCATTGCCAGTATAATGCTGAATCATTATTAAATCTGAGTGATTTATTTTTGTACTTGTTTTTAATCTAGAACACTTATCCCATTTTCTTTGTTTCCCTGTTTGTTTTGCAGGATATTTAATTGTGAGGACTCCATACAGACACTGAGTTGTATAAAGAAAATAATCCAAAAGAAAATCGGTGTAAAGCCAGAGGAGATACATTATGAGGGAAGGAGAAAATGTATAATAAGGAAAAAAACATCACAGGTAAATTGGAACTGATAATGTCACTACCAACTCATTATTTGGAAACTCCATTATTTTTTAGCTGGGCATGATGGTGAATGTCTGTAATACCAGCTTTTGATAGGCTGGGGTATGAGGATCAGGAGTTTAGAGGCAGCCTGGAAAATTTAGCCTCTTAGCAAGACCTTTTCTCAAAATAGAAAAAAATTTAAGAGGCTAAGAATGTTACTCATTGCAAAGGCTCTGGGTTATTCTCTAGGACTACCAAATAAAGTTACAGTATAAAATGAAAACAATACTATTTCTTAACGTGGGTTGCTAAAATGTTCTAGAAGCAAGATACTCCAGTATTCCTGTGTATACTTGGTGTCCACATTCTGATTTCTACATTTTAATTTCCACTGAAAAGAATCATTTGCTTGTCATTGCAAAAATTGGTGATTCCAGGTCTTACCAGGGAAAATCCAAAGTGATAGTTGTATGTCCTGTTGTGATCTTGAATCCAGAGCTCCTCATTTTAAATCTTAGCTCTACTGCTAGGGAAGAGTGTGAATCCCAACACTCAGGGACCTTCACAGGAGACTGCACTCTCTTTTTAGCATGTTCTTCCTTGTCTTTTCATTGCTACTTCAGTGCTCAGCCTGACCAAGACTTTCTCCAGAAAACCTTGTAGCCCAGATCCTTATTATAAAAACTCCAATGCACACTACAGTCAGTCCTGTGCATCACAGCTATTACATGTGTAAAAAATACTTGGATAACATTAAATCTGTGCTGAGGGGGTGAAAAACTAGGTACAAAAATGTCACCCCAAGGGTATACACAGGCAAGGACAATTGATTTTTGGCATTTTGTTTTGTTTTGGTTTGGTTTTTTTGGGTAGGGGATTTGAACATCTCTGGAATTCATTTGGCCTGTTGCTTTCTTTCTTAATTGGGCCAATTTATGACCTTGCAGTGCTGGGTCTGGTGGGAAGCAGTGTAAATCTGCCCTAGGACTGTTGACTCCTTATCTCAGGGCCAGGCTCCTATTCCTTGCTTAATTGAGTCAATTTATGGCCTTTTAGTGCTGGGTCAGGCAGGGCCAAGGTGTAAATCTAGCCAAGGAATGTTGGCATGGAGCTGTCTTGGGGGACCTAAGCTACATCCTTGAAGCTGCATTATTTTTTAAAAAGTATAAAACTTAGTTGAGATTTCTTTGTCTCTTTCTTATCTATTATTTCTTCTTTTCCACATTACTACCTCTGGGGCACATTAACTGTTCACCCATGTCACAACTTAGTTCTCAGGACACTGATCGCCTTTCTCTCCCAAGAAGCCTCACACTGTTCCATTCCACTGATGACACAGTGCTGATTGACCAAGTGAGCAGGAGGTAGCCACCTCTCTGGACTTGAGAGTAAAGCATTTGTGAGCCATAAGATGGGAATTAAATCCAATTGAAATTCAAGGTCCCTTTACATTAGTAATATCTCTAGAAGTCCAGTGGTGTAGGCATGCACATCTCTTTTAAGATATAGGATAATTCTTGCACCTGGCTTCTCTAGCAACCAAAAAATAGGCATCAGTCTTAGTGGGACTCTTTAGAATTTGAAATTAACATAGTCCTCACTTGAGTGTGTTACTTCATTTACATTGACAGAGTGACTCAGAAAACTGCTAGTTTTGCGTGGGGCCCAGAACAAGAGAAGGCTATGCAACAGGTCCAGGCTGCTGTGTGGATTGCGCTGCCCCTGGGGCCATATGATCTAGTAGATCCAATGGTACTTGAGGTGTCAGTGGCAGATAGAGATGCAGCCTGGTGTCTCTCATTAGGTAAACTGCTGAGGAGCCTTTAGGGTTTTGGAGCAAGGTTCTCCTGTCGTCTGTAGACAACTACTCTCCCTTTGAAAAACAGCTGTTGGCCTACTACTGGCCATAGTGGAAACTGAATGCTTGCTCATGGGACACCAGGTCACCATGTGGCCTGAGTTGCCTATCATGGCCTGAGTATTATCTGATCTACTAAGTCATGAAGTTAGATGTGCACAGCAACAGTTCTTCATTAAAGGGAAGCAGTATATATGTGATAGATCCAAGCAGGTCTGATACAAGTCATATGATGCAGTCATTCAAATGCCCATGGTCCTACTCTTGCTATGCTGTCCTTTGTCTATGCCTCATGGAGTGTCCCATATGCTAATCTGACAGGAAGAGAATACCAGGACCTGGTTTCCAGATGGCTTTGTACATTATGTAGGCACCACCCACAAGTGGAGAGCTGAAGCATTACAATCCCTTTCTGGGACATCCTTTGAAAGACTGTGTTGAAAGGAAATCTTCAAAGTGGGATGGACGTTGGTTTGTGTACCTGTCATGCTTTTTCTTGGCAATAAATGTCCATATATATGAGTCTATACTAACTCATTAGCTATGGCCAGTGATCTCACTGGATTTTCAGGAACTTGGAAAGAACATGACTGGGAACTTGGTAATGAAAATATCTGAGAAAGATGTATGTGGCTAGACCTCTCCATAAGGACAAAGGATGTAAAAATATTTATATGCCATATACATGCCCATCAAAATGTCACCTCAGCAGAAGAGGACTTTCATCAAGTAGACAAGATGCTGCATTCTGTGGATAGCAGTGACTATTTCTTCAGCCACTCCTGTCATTGTACAATAGGCTCTTGAACAAAGTGGCCATGCTGCAAGGATGTTATACCTGGGCTCAGCTACGTTGACTCCCACTCACCATAGCTGACTTGGCTACAGCCACTGCTGAGTGCCTAATATGCCAACAGCAAAGGCCAATGCTGAGTCCCCATTATGGTACCATTCCCTATGTAATCTAGGCTTGCCTTAAATTCATGATGATCCTCCTACCTTAATCTTCCAAATTCTGAGAATATATTCTTGTGCCACCACGCCTGACTGACAATTTTAACTCTTTTACATTTATTTACCCATGTTTTATGGGCTAGTATGTGATCTATTTTGGAGAAAGCCCCATGTGCTGTTAAGAAATATGTGTTTTATTAATTTTAGATGGACCGCTCTAAGGTTATCTATTAAGTCCATTTCTTTGAAAGTTTGGTGCAACTCTGAAAATTCTGTGTTGATATATTTTGTTTATTTTATTTTAAGAAGAAAAAAGAAGCAAGAAGTAAATAAACTAAAACAACAAAAGCAAAATGACAACAACAGCAACAACAAGCAATGGCTATATAGATTTTCAAAACAAGATGATGGGAATTAAACAGTGGTTGTTACATTACATATTGTTATCTTCAAAATAGTTGCTTGGGTTATCAGATACAGGAATAAAACAAAATAGTAAAACAGAACAAAACATTAGATTTCAAAAACAAGACAGGATGAAATCCCCCACAGTTGCTATAATGCATATTGTTATCCTCCAAATAGATACACAAAGATTACCAGTGTTCAGCCTGCGAAGTAAATCAAACAATACAAGCATTAAGTGCTATCATCTCAGCCTGACTTCCTCTGAATCAGCCAGTTGCTTACGGGGGTTGGGGGAGGGTATTGCTCTTTTTGTCTCCCCACTTATGCATTGCCTAGCTCATGGCAAGGTGTGGTTTGGCTTCTTGATTCTCTTCCCATTCCTCATGGCTGCCTCTGGCTCACAGGAAGGCATGGTTTGGCCCCTTGATTCTTTTTCCATTCCCCAAGATTGCCCCCTGGGTCTCAGGAAGGCATCAATATTCTGTCTTTTTAATCTGTCCATTTATGAGACTGGGTTATTGAGTTCCCTCATTATAATTGTACTGATTTTTATCTGATTTCTCATGTCCATTGATGTTTGTTATATGAAATTTTGTGCACTGGTATTTGGTGTATGTATGTTTATAACTATTACCCTTGTCTGTTGATTTGTTACCTTAATGACCTGCTTTGTGTCTTTCGATCACTTTTGGCTTGAAATCTACTGTGGCTCAAATTAAGATAGCTACTAATACATTTATCTGGCTTCCTATTGCACGGAATAGTTTTCCATGCTTTCAGTTTTTGAATTACATGTGTTTCAGCATGTTTTTTTTTTTTGCCATTTATTTTTACTGGCACATTCTAAGTATACATAGTGATAATATTCATCATAGTGAATTGGTGCCTGTACATGACATATCTTTGTTCTTTTTTCCCCCATTCTCCTCTCTTCCCTTCAACCCCTCTTCCACTTCTTATTTACAAAATTTTGTTTCCATTTTTTACTTCTATTCTTTTTTTCTTGTCTCTTCCTTCCTCCTTCTTTAGGTGGCTTTTTGTTGTTGTTGGTTTGTTTTGTTTTTCTTAACCCAGTCTTTCAATTTGTTTGGGGAATTGACACCATTCGCATTGAAAGGTTTTACTGAGAAATATGACTTATCCCTGTCATTGTTTTAGTTTCTTTTTGCTTTTTTAAAAAAAAATCCAATTATATTTTCTTTCCTTTTGCTTAGTTGCTTATCTTGCCAGTTATATTTATTCTTTTTGACTTACTGGCATTTTGGATTCATGACTAGGATGCCACTGGGAGATGTGTGTGTGTGTACTGGGAAACAAACTCAGGACCTCACACTTGCTGGGCAGGAGCTGTACCACTGAGCTAAATCCCTGGCACCATGGGGAGATTTTTGTAATGCTGACTTCACTGTCATCAATTTCTGGAGGTGGTCCTTGTCATGGAGATAGCTTATTTCTCCATCCATTTCGAAGGAAAGTTTTACAAGGTGCGTAAATTAAGATTTTTAGAAGTTGTTACCTTTTAGCTCTTAACACTTTACTCCAGGCCCTACTGGCCTTTAAAATTTGTGTTAAGAAGTCTGCTATATGTGTCCTGAGATCTGCGCTATGTTGAAACTTAGGGCACTGGGAAACCAATCAACCAGCTTGCCACCCTGGTGGCTGTGGCTGTGGCCTGGCAAGCTGCGGCCACCCTAGGGCGAGAACCACCAGCGTGTCCTGAGATCCCCGCCATGTTGGAACTTAGGGCACTGGGAACCTAAGCAACCAGCTCGCTTCCTTGCTAAGCAACCGTGAGCCTTCCGGCGTGAGGGCTGACACTCAAACATCATGCCCCCCACACCCCATTAGCAAGTGGGAGCCAGAGATCTGAGCATCTCTTGGGAGGATGACGATATGTAATATAGCAAATAAGGGGGATTTCCTTCTACCATCTCTCTGTAGGCAAATATTTTTATCACTGTTTTGCTTTGTTCTGATTGATGGTATTGCTCTATTCAATATTCTATTTTGATAAGTTCTATAATGTTCTGTATTTCCTTTGATTTTGCTATACCTGATTGAAAGAACAACTATTGTGAAGACAAGAGATATACTATGGTACCTATTACTGTTATCCCAGTAACCTGCTGTGAAGTTCTGAACCAATTTCACTACACTGTCCCAGTTGGCTTTGTTCCGTCTTGTGCTGTTGTATTTTACTACCTTTAAAATAATAAAAAATTTTTTTAAAATAGAAGTCTGCTGTAATAGGTTCACTTTTATATGTAATAGGTTCACTTTTATATGTGATTCATTACTTTTCTCTAACAGCTTTTAAGATTTTGTTCTCTTTATAGCATTTTGAGTATAACATGGCCTGGAGAGGTTCTCTTTTGCTTGATGGCTATTCGGGGTTATAGATGCCTCATTTATCTATACATTTATTCATTTCCCATATTTGGGAAGTTTTCTGCCATTATCTATGCAAGTAATTTTTTTTTTCTTTTTGAGACAGCGTCTCACTATGCAGTTCAGGCTGGCCTTCAGCTCACTCTGTAACCCAGGCTGCTCTCAAACTTGCAATGATCCTCCTGCCTCAGCCTCCCAAATGCTGGGATTATAGGCATGTGTCACCACATCTGGTTATGTGAGCACATTTTTTAAAGGCCGTTTGTGTTTTATTTTTTATTTTTCATTAATTCTAATAATTTTTAGTCTTCTTTGAATATCTAGAAGCTATTAAAGCCATTTTTCTATTTCTTTTCAGGTGTCTTAAATATTTAGTCTTTGAAAGCACATTGTCTTCTAGTTTTGAAATTCTTTCATTATACTGGTTACTTCTGCTGCCCATATTGTCAATATAATTTTTAATCTCCTGAATCTCTGATTGAAGCCTTTAAAAGAATTTTTTTATTGTAAAGAGAATAAAACAAAAGAGGACAGAACAAAGCAGATCAGAACAGAGCAATGTAAGCAACACAAAACTTTACAACAAGACAACCAGATATTAACAGTAGCTACCATAATCATAATGTCTTTTTTTTGTAATAGTTGAACATGGCTTCACATACAATAATATCAAACATAACAAAATACTATAAAAACATTCAAGAGAATGAAAGAATTATAGGGCATTCTGAACCAAATAACAGAAAATGAACAATGGTTACTATAATACCTCATTTTCCATAAAAAATTTTGTTTATACTATCACATATATTAAAATCTAATATCAGTGGCATAAGCTTTGCAAGCGCACGGTCCTGAGTTCGATTCCCAGTACCAAAAAAAAAAAAAATCCACAACATGATAGAACCAATGGTAATAGAAGAACAAAAGCATGGTAGGACTTCAAAGCAAGATGTTATTAAATCAGCAATGGCTGTCATAATGTCTTGTTTTCTTCAAAATAGCTGTTCATACCATCACACATAATAAAGTCAAACAAAACAGAATAAAACCATTCCAACTGATGAATAAAAACATTATAAGGCTTCAAAGCAATGTAATGGAGAATCATGATTACCCTAAAATCTTGTGTATTCTTACCATTTCTTACACTAGGGAGACTATACATGTGAGTTTTGTTTATTTCACTTATGGGTATGGTCTCAAGTTGCATCCATTTATTTATAAATATCTCAATGTGATCATTCTTTATAGCTGAGTAGTACTCCATTGTATAAAAATACCACAACTATTTTAACCATTCCTTAGTTGATGGGCACTTAGGTTGTTTCCAAGATCTGGCTATTACAAATTGTGCTGCTATAAACATGGGTGCACATATATCACTGTGGTATGATGTTTTCATTTCTTCTGAGAATATGCCCAGAAGTGGAACAGCTGGGTCAAATGGGACTTCCAATCCCAGCTTTTTGAGGAATCTTCAGACTGACCTCCCCAGTGGTTGCACCAGTCTACACTCCCACCAACCGTGCAGAAGACTTCCTTTTTCCCCACAGCCTCTCCAGCATTTGTTGTTGGTAGTTTTTTTATCCTGGCCATTCTTTCTGGAGTGAGATGGAATCTCAGTGTGGTTTTAATTTGCATTTCTATAATGACTAATGATGATGAACATTTTTTCATGTATTTATTTGCCATTCATATTTCTTCATCTGAGAACTGTGTATTCATCTCAGATGCCCATTTTTGGATTGGGTCTTTGAATTTTGAGTGTCTGATTTTTAAAAATTCTTTATAAGTTCTATACAGAAGTCCTTTGTCTGAGGGACAGTTCACTAAGATTTTTTTCTCCAGTTTGTGGGTTTTCTTTGTTACTATGCTGGAGATTTCCTTTGACATGCAGAAACTCTTTAATAAGATTCCCAGTTAATGATTCTGGGAAGTATATCCTGTGCGGTTTGATTCTTGTTCATGAACTCTCTACCTACCCCCACATCTTCAAGATTTTTATCTACTTTGTCTTCCAACAGATTTAGTGTTGCTGTTTTAATATTTAGATCTTTGATCCATTTAGACTTTAGTTTAGCACATGGTGATAGGCATGGATCTAGTCTTAGTCTTCTGCATATGGATAGCCAATTTTTTACAGCACCATTTGTTAAAGAGACTGTCATTCTTCCAGTGAGCATGTTTGGCCCCCTTATCAAAGATAAGGTGGTTGAGAGTGTTTGTGGTTGTATCTTCCAATCTATTCCATTGATCCTCAGATCTGTTTTTATTCCAGCACCATATTGATTTTATTATAGTAGCTTTGTAGTATAACTTCAAGTCAGGGATTGTGATGCCTCCTGCCTTGCCTTTGCTGCTTAGAATTGCCTTTGCTATTCTAGGTCTCTTCTGGTACCAGATGAATTTTAGGAGTGATTTCTCTAGATCTATGAGGTATGTTATTGGTATTTTTTTTCTTATTTTTATTTTTTTAAATTTTGTTTAAAAACAAAACAAAACAAACAAAATAGAAAAAAGGGTAGCAACAATACAAAATTTAAAGGGGAAAAAAAAGAAAAGAACAAAAAATACTAAGAAATCATTACTTGATAACTTACATGCTATCATCTTGAAAACAGTTGTTCAAGTTACAAAGTTAAAACATACAAGGTACACATTCAAGCAATGAGACTGTTAACAGTTCTGCCCCATGATATAACAAAAATACAGTAATATGGTCATTCATCTTTGTTAGTGGTATTTTCATTGGGGTTGCATTGAATCTGTATAACAATTTTGGGAGAATGGCCATTTTCACAATATTTATTCTTCCCATCCATGAACAAGGGATGTCTTTCCATTTTATGAGGTCCTCTTTGATTTTTTTTTCAGGGTAGTATAATTTTCCCTGTATAGCTCTTTTACTTTCATTAGATTAATTCCTAAGTACTACATTTTTTTCAATGCTAGTGTGAAGGGTGTGGCTTCTCTTATTTCCCTCTCAGTGATTTTGTTGTTAGTGTATAGGAATGCTTTTGATTTTTGAGTATTGACTTTGTATCCAGCTACATTGCTGAATTTATTTATTAGATCTAGGAGTCTTTCAATGGAGTTTTGGGGGTCTTCTATGTAGAGTACCATGTCATCTGCAAATAATGATAATTTAACTTCCTCTTTTCCTATCTTTACTTCTTTTATTTCTCTCTAATTGTTCTGGCTAGTATTTCCAGTACTATGTTGAATAGGAGCAGTGATAAGGGACATTCTTGTCTTGTGCTTGATTTTAAGGTAAGGGCTTTCTGTTTTTGGCCATTTAATATGATGCTAGCCGTTGGTTTGTCATAGATGGCCTTTATCATATTGAGGTAAAGGCCATCTATTCCAATTCTTGTAAGGTTCTTATCATGAATGAGTGTTGGATCTTATCAAAAGCTTTTTCTGCATCTACAGAGATGATCATATGATTCTTACTTTTGGCTCTATTGATATGGTGGATTACATTTATTGATTTATTTATGTTGAACCATCCCTGCATTCCTGGGATGAATCCCACTTGGTCATGGTGTATAATCTTCTTGATGATTTGCTGCATCCTGTTTGCTAATATTTTATTGAGAATTTTTGCATCTATGTTCATTAGGGAGATTAGCCTGTAGTTCTCTTTTTTAGTTGGGTCTTTCTCAGGTTTTGGTATTAGAGTAATATTTGATTCCAGGAATGACTTAGGAAGAATTGGATTTGATTGAAGCCTTTTTATGAACTGCAACTTTTTGCTAAATCTGTGATTCATATTTTGTATAGTAGCTTTTCATTAGTGTCTTCAGAAAGCTCTTGAATCATTTTGGTATTTCTTCCTTATCTGTTTAGTTATGTTTTCTGTGATTTCCCTGAATATCTCTTTGATCTGTTTTCTAAATTCCTCTCTTATCCTTTTGAATGATTTTCTTATATGTGGTTCATGCTATTTCTTCTAGGTCAGAAAGCACCCATGCTGAAACCAACGAAATGGTTTGTTGTTTCCAATGAACATACTCTAGGAATTGACCTGAGTGGAAGAAAAATCAAACTTTTACTGGGGGTGAGAGGTAAAGGGGTGGTCTGGGTCTGAGGAGGAGGACATTGTGCTCCCTCCCATCAGACCATATATTGATGGGTGCTGTTGCTCAAGCTAAGTATCTGAGGTCTGTGGTTGAACCTGTCAGTGAAGTAAAAGGATGCCATGGTTGGACCTGGGGTGTAGACAGGATGCAAAGCACCAGGCACAGTTCATGTGGAAGGTATATTTTGTCCCTTGTGGGGGGGGGCGTTGGTGGATTTTAGTTCCACAGTTCTCCCTTATGATCTCCCCTGGATTGGATTCAGGAGACAGTGGAGTTTTTAGACAGATTTTGTTGCCTTGTCTTGTCATGTTTCTGTTGTTTATTTGTTTTCTGCTCATGTTTGTGAACAGAGTGTAAGGCTTTGTTGCTAGTATAAAGATATTTTTATAGTTAATTACTTTTCAGTGGTGTACTTTAGGAATAGCTATCTATATTCCTTTGCCTCAGCTCCAAGGTTCAACTGTCTTGGTTAACTTGAGAGAAGAGGATGAATTTTAATTTTCCCAACACCAATTTCACTGAGAATATGCTCTGTTATTGTTAATGTCACAAAATGACCTGAATGTTGACTTACAGAGAAATAGTAACAGTTATGCACCTTTGGCAATATCAAGCAAATCAGTTCCAGTCAAATCGTCCAAGACAAATTGGTTATTAACATAAGAACCAGTTATGTATCACCGTTAACCTTAGAGAATATATCCACAACCATGTTGTAAACATTAAAAAAGCCCACAAATCCAAGTATTCATTTACAGCTAATATACACCAAATGCTACCACAAAATCTACTAATAATAAGAAAGAATTCAATAGTAATTTTATCGAGTTAACTATCTAAAGATTAAAAAAACTTTATGGTTATACAATGAAAGATATAAGGTTTGGGAATGAGCAAATGCAAGAGGAGATTTTTGAAAACTTATGCTTTATCATATGAGGAGGAGGGATGAGGTAAAATAATTCTATTAGGAAGTTTAGACAACTGGGTATAGGTAAGACAAAAAAGCTGATGAGACATAGAAAAGAGAGAGAGACAGAAAATGAGATTATGTGAGGAGTAAAAATAAAAATATTAAAGGGAGAGAAATTAAAAGGAAGAAGACAAAGAAAGAAAAAACATAGAGAGAGAGAGAGAGAGGAGGAGGAGGAGGAGGAGGAGAAGAAGAAGAAGAAGAAGAAGAAAAAGCAGAAGAAGAAGAAGAAGAAGAAGAAGAAGAAGAAGAAGAAGAAGAAGAAGAA
>PVJX010041998.1:0-14389 GCA_004027295.1 Dolichotis patagonum
GAGGGGCGAACCCCGGGGCTCGGGCTCCCTTCCCAGCCTCCCTCCACCACCTCACGCTGCAGCCCCGCACCCGGCACCGCCTTGCTCTCCACCAGCCCTTGCTGGAAAGAAAAGGGAACAGGCCGGGACTGAGCTTCCACCTGTCACCGCGCCGGCCTTGTCCCGGGGCCTGGAGGGCGGCTCACCTGCGCCAGCCACCTCTGCCTTCCTGTCCCCTGGTGGTGCTGGGCCGGGGCCTCCCCACGCGGGCTAAGCCGCACCCGTCCGGAGCCCACGCAGAGTCCCAGGGACCCCCACGGTCACCGCCACCTCCGCGCCACCCTTGGCCTCAGGTCAAGGGAGGACGCAACCCGGTATTCCATATCCCGTGTCCCTGCACACATCAGCCGGGCTGTGAGCGCGTGGGGGAGCGTGTCATGGCTCCTGCATGGCTCCCTGTGGTTCCCTGGGAGCGAGCATCTCCCTTAGGGTCTGGGAGGAAGACGCAGAAGGAGCCCCTCCTCCCTGGATGACCCCACTCACCCGCGCATGCGCACACACGCGCGCCCGTCCACACGACCCGGGGAGCGCAGGGCGTGGATAGCAGCGCTGTTGGTGGGCGCTTGGCAGGGCTCTTTGGGCCGGGGCGTTCCCGAGCCCCAGCAGGCCTTCTCCCCAGCCCTTCCGGAGCCTGGAGCCTCTGGGCCTCCCAGAATCGGTGGGAAGACTACGCTGCGGCCCTTTGTGAACCATGTGCTTCATATGTTATTTGTGTCTTGGTTTTTCATGGATTTATGGAGGTTTAAAAATACATAAAATGGAGTGTGGTGGCGCATGCCCGTAATGCCAGCACTGGAGAAGCCGAGGTAGGAGGATCACAGTGCATTCCAGAACAGCCTGGGCTGCATAGTGAAACCCTATCAAAAAACAAAACAAAACAAGTCTATCTGGTAAAAATAGCCTGGGTTAAAAGTGAGAGTAAAAGAAGGAGAAAGTGGGCTGGGGATATAGCTCAGCGGACAGCGCCTACCTGGTAAGTGCGAGAGCATGAGTTTGATTCTTGGTACCAGACAAAAAGGAGTGACTACGGCCACAAAGCGCCGCGATCAAGGTCAGAGCCCATCTGCGCTGCCGTGGCTCCCCGGCTGTGGGCGCTCTGCGAGCCCGCAGCGTTGTGTGGGTGGCGGGGCTCCTGGGGGCTAAAGGTTCAGGGCACCGTGGGTCTCCAAGCGCAGAGACCTGCCCACCCCATCCTTGGGTCGGACACCGCTGCTGGATCCAAACCCAGGCACACTCGAGCCTAGAGCAAGAGGCCCTGACAACCAGCCACCAGCCGTGTCCCCACCACCAGGCCACACAACCAGTGCGCATCCGTCGGGACCAACGCACCTCTATTCTGTCAGACACGGGAGAAAAGAAAAAGGAAACCGCTGCATAAAAAAACACACGTGCCATAACGTTCTTCTTCCCTCCTTCTATTTTGAGATGGGGTCTGGCTGCCTAGTCCAAGCTAACCTCAAACCTGTGAGCTCAGGTGATCCTCCTGCCTCAGCTTCCTGAGTAGCTGGGACCTCAGACAGTCGCCACCGCACCCCGTGAGCTCCCCTTTGCTAGCATGGGATTCAGTCTTTTCTGAGACACATGAATAGTCATAACCTCCGTGGCCAAGCCTATGCCGCCAGCCTTCAGCTCATTCCTGGCTCCTCCTGGCCTCCTCCACCCCCAGGAGCTCTGGACTCCTATTTCAGGAACATTGTCCCACATTCCCAGCACTTTCCACCTCTGCAGGATCTGGGTTCCCTACACTAGGAGATCAATACCAAGAGCCACCATGGAGACGGCTGAGGGAATCAGGCAGGTGGGCTTGGCTGAGGAGTGAATGGTTAAAATTCGGGGTGGAAACCCGTGAATAATTCAGCTGAGGCACAGGAGGCTGTGAGAGGTGGATGGTGAAACAGCAAGGAGTGAAGCCTGCCCGGCCTCGAGACCCTTTTCTCTTATGCTAAGATTCTGAATAAAAGCCAGAGAGGGCTCAGCTTGGGGGCTTTTTCTTTCTGAAGGCTGGGCTCTCTGTGGAGGAACAGCCCCGTGGGCCTCTCTCTGAATCCCAGCAATCTTTTCACCCTTCATACAGCCCAAGGTCCCGTACCTTGATAAGGCAGCAGCAGGGCTGGGGGTTTGGCCGTCCTGGGGCTGCAGCTCTAGACAGAAGACTGGGTAAGACCCTGAGGCCCTTTCACACTGGACCCGTTGGGCCCTTCACTACCTAACTGTATTGGGCCCGGAATCCCCCAACTTTTTCCCAGTGCTGGGTGTGAACCCAGCACCTTGTGCACACTCTCTACCACTGAACTGCATTCCCGGCTCTTTCTGTTCAGTTTCATTGTAAGACAGGTGTTGCTAAATTGCCCAGACTGGCCTTGAATTTGCAACCCTCCTGCCTCAGCCTCCCAGGTATCAGGGTTTACAGGTATACAGCACCCCCACAGCAAATTCCCTCTATGCTGAGCACCATGGAATGCAGGGCTGTAACAAAATTGTCCCACTCCAGACTGGGGGAGGGTGTTGAGTGATCATGGTGCCCCAGGGAGCGGGCACAGTCCTGCTCCCCAGGCAGTTGTGGGCTGAGGTCTGGGGTGTCATGGGGGTGGCTGACTCCCTGTGTAAAGGACAGATGAGTGGGGGCTCTGAGAACCCAAAGTCTGGCGGAGAAATGCAGCACTGCACGCACGCTGTGCAGAGTGCTGAGGGCCCAGATGGAGTGGCCATGGCAGGATCTCCGGAAGCAAGTGTCTGGCACCCTGGCCCTGGGGCTTCCAGAGCTCCCACCAGGGCTGGGCGCGGCTGGGTGGCACACACTGGCCTAGCACATCAATGTCCACAAGGCCCCGCTCTATCCCAGCTAAGCAAAGCTCCTCCTAAAGCCAGCAGGACTGGCACAGCTGGGAGGAGAGGCCTAGCCCAGGACATCCACACCAGCTGAAGAGCAGAAGCACCAGGGTTGGGTGCTTGAAGGATGGGAAAGGCCCTGTATCCAGGCTCCTGTCACCAGGTGATGTAGCCCTGGGAGCAGGCAGCCTGGCGGTGACTAGCAGGAAGAAGGCCAGCTTCTGTGTCTAAGGACAGAGGGGTAAAGACCAGGTGCATCTGGCACGGGGCCACTAGCATCTGGGAACCAGGTGCATGCCAGCAATGATGCGGATGTGGTCACCTCCCCAGCTGCACAGCGCCAGTCACGGCCGCTCATGATGCCATGCACCGGGCACCCCTGGCCTCTCTTTTAGAGAGGCCCAACAGTGAGGTCCCTGGCAGCTGGCTGCTCAGATTAGAGGTCCACTGGTCACTCACAGTGCCACCCTGTCACCCCACAAGGCTGGGGCTCAGAGCCACAATGACACCCAGATGTCCAATGTGGGCCCCAGCCTAGACCCGTACCCATATTCTGCTCAGGGCTGGGTGAGTGGTGAGGCGGCACAGGGCCTTTGTTCTCAGGCCCTCCCACCCTACCCTTGTCTCCCAGCCTGGAGCCTGGAGCTGCAGAGTGGAGTTGGCCCAGGCAAAGCCTCTGGAACTGGATGGGACCTGGTGGGCGCCCCCAGATGACAGAGGCCACTCCATAACCCGCTGCAACGGCCGTTAACTGAAGACACATTCTGGGGCTGGCGTCCTGAGGTGAAGTTCAAGCTCTGATCACAGACTGCTCTGAGTGCACACGTGTACAAGTGTGTGCTACTTCACTGGGTTTGTTGGTACATGTGTATGTGAGCGTGTGTGTGTGTAGACACCTGTGTCTGTGATGGTGCTTGTGTACATGTACCGTGTGTGCACCTGTGTACCGTGTGTGCACATGTATGCTGTGTGACACACTGTGTTCTCTGTGGACAGACATGTACAAGTGTGCAAGCCTGTATATGCCTGTGTTGGCTTTGAGGCCCCTGGCTTGTTCCCCCCGGAGGCCTGGGCCTCGGCCTCGGTGACTGAGTGTGGAACAGGAATGAGTCTAAAGAAAAGCAGGAGCCCAGGCCAGCGCTCACCACTGGGCTTCTCGGCACATCACACCTGCTCGCTTCTTGTCACCGTCCTGCCCACTTTGCTCCTCACCTGTCTCTCCACATCCCCGGCACAGGGACTTCCTAGTGCACCCGTGGCTGCCTTCCAGTGGCGTTGCCAGCCACGGGGCCCCAGCTGGCCTGGGCATGCAGCTGCAACCCCAGAACTCTACGAGGCCAGGTGGGGGAGGATTGCAAGCTCCAGTCCAGCTTGGGGAATGCAGCAGTTTACCAAGGCTGTTTCCAAAAATAAGTGAAAATTAAAAGGGGCCGGGGATGCTACCTCCAGTGCTGCCAGAGACAAATCGGAGAGACAGTGGTGAGAATGGCGTGGACGGTGGGACAGACTCGGTCAGAATCTCCCAGCGGATTATGGGGCTCCGTTCTGGGCAAGGGGCTCCCAAGATGTGGGACACAAGTTCTCCCTGTTACACCCGCGTCAGTGGTGGGGGATGGAAGCTGGCTCAGAGCTACTCTCTCCCTGAGGCCCTGGGTTCCATTACCGCCACCCTCCTGCACCTGCACCAGCCCCCTTAGCTGTTCACTGGGCGGCACCGTTACTGGGCTGGTGGCAGCCCACCCTGCTCAGGAAGGTGCTTGCCCATTCTGGGGATCCCAGAGCAGGGGTGGGGTCCAGCTGGAGCCCAGGCCTCTCCCTGGTGACAGTGGTATGTGTGGAACAGGACCATGGGGCCAACCCCCGCTCTGCAGCTGCCTCCTCTGTGGCCATGGCCGGGGGCGGGGCTGTCCTGAGGCGCAGTAGGCAGCTCACTGTGGTGCCAAGGTGAGCCACACCCAGGACAAGCTCAGCCCTGCACACCACACCCGGAGGACGGCAGTTGGAGGCACACGGTGTCGTCTCTCTGCTGTGCGGGACCCTGCAGTGTCCCATCTTCATTCCATCACCCTGCAGAGTAGCAGGTCCTTCTCTTTCTTTCTTTGTCACTTTCTTTCTCTATCTTTCTGAATGATAAGGTCTCACCATACAGTTCAGGCCGGTCTTGAGCTTGTGATCCTCCTGCCTCAGCCTCCTGAGTGCTGGTATTACAGCCGTGTGTCACCACATCTGACTTCAAGCAGACCGTATGGCCCTGTTTTAAGTCCAAGTAACCTGAAACTGAGAAGCATTTGCCTAGTCACAACCACACAGCTGAGAAGAGCAGGGCTGCTATCAGTGCCAGGTGTGTGAAGCTTACCACTGAATAGTACACAGCAGATGCAGCGGAAGCCCCAAACAGCCTGTGTTGGGGAGGAGAGACCGGCAAGGGCAGCAGGGGACCCGGGCTCCACAGAGGAGGAGGCTTTGAAGACAGGTTGGGGTGGAAACGGTGTAGATGACACCACCGGCATTCAGTGGCCTGGGGGTGGAACTGCGTGCTCCAGCCTGGTAACCTTTGTCCCCTACACCATGTCCCTGTGAGGTGGCCCACTCTTAATTTGGGCAGCACCTGCTGGTTAGTGGTGCAGGGCTTAACCCCAGCACTCGGGAGGCTGAAGCAGGAAGACTGCCACAAACTGGAGGTGAGGTTGAAATGCATAGGGAGACCTTGTCTCAAAAACAAAACCAAATGCAAATGAAACAGCAGCAACAACAACAAAAACATTGGCAGGACTTGGGAAAAGAATCTAAGTCAAAGTATACACATTACATGTTCAAATACTTAAAAATTGCAAACCAAGCAAACTTTGATTAAATACAGCGCAGCCTGACTTCTTGCTCCAACAGTGCTCTGGCCTCCCTTCCGGGGACCTCTGAGCCCACTCAGGCCTGGCAGCTCACTGCCCTTGAGAGAAGGGGACCCTGGGGACCTGGAGGGGATCAAGACGGAGCAGGGCTGGAGAGACCCTCACCTCATGAAAAGGTCAAGGGATGCCAAAGACCACAGGGCTAAAGGTAAAGACTGATGCAATATGGCATTTGAGAAAGCAAAACAGAAGCATAAATCTTGTGATTTTAAGAAATCACAAGTTTTAACAAGGACACGCTCTGCCCACTCCCCACCTGGTTCAGAGTGGTGCCAGGGCCCAGGGCACAATGTGACAGGAGATGGTAAGGGCTATGTGGGCTCTGGGGTGGAGGAGGGGGCACCCCACAGACACTGTGGGGGCCCAGACCAGGCCTAGCATGGGGACCCCCACAAGGGCTTTTGCAAGAGATCTGTGCGGACCTGGAAGAGACAGAGCTGGGGTCCTGGAAGGGAAGACTGGAGGCCAGGGTACCAGACATTCAGTCAGAGAGACAGGGAGCCTGAATCCCAGCTACTGGAAAGGCTGCGGCAGGAGCTCAAGCCCAGCCTGGGCAAATTAGTGAAACCTTGTCTCAAAATTAAAAAAAAAAAGAAGAGCTGGAGATGGAGCTCCATGGCTCTGCTCAGGGGATGGGAGCGATATCCTGGCAAGGGTTACCCCAGATTTGAGGGGCAGGGAAGAGTTAGCAAGACCAGCCACTCAGGAGGCTGAGGCAGGAAGATTACCATGAGCTCAAGGCCAGCCTGAGATACACAGTGAGGCCACTTGGACCACAATAGCAAGACACTATCTCAAATAATTTTGGCCAGGCACAGTGCTGCACACCTGTAATCCTGGCACTTGGGAGGCTGAGGCAAGGGGATCCCAGGTAGTTTCAGGCCAGCCTGGGCTGCAAAGTGAGTTCAAAGCCAGCCTTAACTGCATAATGAAACTCTACCTCAAAAAAGACCAAAAAACCCTGAAAGTCTAAATTCATTAAAATGTTTAAATTCGGCCCTGTTTTTGCATGGCATCCTCCTCACACACTTGAAGAACCAAATGAGGCCCAGCGGCTGTGGGCGCTTGGTGTCCCTGCCCCACCCACTCCCCACAAGCTAGGCCTAGCTGTGCTGGAGCGGGGAGTGGGGAGCAGGGACAGGGAGCAGAGGTGCTCAGCCCTGCTGCCTTGCAGACTTGGTCTCTGCGGCCAGCAGAGGTCACCAGCTGGTGCTAATGCAGGTAGAGCTGGGCACCCAGTGCTGTCACGGGCCTAAGACCACGACACAGACTTGGGGAGCTGAGTCCTTGTGGCCACCTGTTCCATGTCGATTTCCACAGAAACCTTTCCGATGGGCCCTGGCCTGGCTGTCCCGGCCTCGGCCCCCCGCCTGGCCGCTCAGCTGTTTTCCCCGACAGCTGCACCCAGCTGGCAGCTGCACCTGTCCCTTTGGGGTGCCCTCCTCTGGCCACCCGGACGGCTCCTGACCCTCGTCCCTTGCCACCCACCACCCCTCCAAGAGCATGCAGGGAGCTGGCCCGGGTCATGTCCTCACCCCAGACACTGCCCCACGGGGCGCTGCCCTTCACAGGGCCGGTGTTGCTGGGTGGAGGCCTGCAGCACAGTGCCACCACCCAGTGCAGCTCCTGAGGTTCTTGGGGTTAAGGACCAGCGAGAGGATGAGAAAAATAAAGACAAGACAAAGCCGGGGTCAGGTGGAGCCCTCAGCCTCCTGATAGAAGGAAAGGAACTGCTCACCCACTGTGCACCTTTATTTATATACCAGGAAAGAAGATATCAATTTCAGCCCCTCTGCCTAGCACCCCATTGCCTGGCAGGCCTGGGCCCCTTGTCCTCTTGGTGCTGGAACAACCTGTTTACATGGCTTGTTTTGGTCTCTCCGTGTTTTCTGGGCTGGCCTTGCTTTAGCCCCACACATGTGATCAATCTCCAGCTTCAAGTGCTCCATACATACCCCTCCTTCGTTTTGTTGTTGCACAGCACAGGAGGTCAGTTGAAGCTGTGCTGGAGAGCTCTGTAGATCTTTTTAAGTGCAGTCCAAAGATTTTAAGTCCCTGCATTCCACAATTGAAACTTGTACAGTCCATTAATCTGTGATAGTAGTCAGCTACCAGTGTAGCTGCCAATTGCCAAAAAGTATTAGTGATTTGAGTTTCTTTATACCATATTACTTTAGCACTGTTTTATGTACATCTAGTAGTTGCACATTTTCTACAGGATGTTCAAGACCAAGTTAAGGTGAGACCTGTTTTAAACACAATCGATTTTTGTTATCAAGGTCAGTGAAGTCTCCTCAGGAACCTTGGGACCAGCTACAGCACCTCTTAGTCCTTCTGTCAGCGTCAGCCGTTCGGATGAGTCATGGCCATTGCTTGACCAAGTTGCTTTCTGTGAAAGCTTGGGAGATCTTTTCTCCTGGTGACTCTCCTTAGGCACCACACACCGATGGTCACTTTCCTCTGTGGTTTCACGGTCCTCTTGATCAGAAGACCAGGGACTTACCGAGTACAGGATGACACAGCAGAGGTTCTCGTAGGTCCTGGATCCTCAATGACCTTGGAGGACTAGGGCCAAAATACTGGCTGTCCTCTTAGCCCATCTGTCTCTCCAATTGTTGGTCTCCAAACCTCAGTTGTTGAACATCCAGAAGAAAAGACTGACAACAGTACAATGTAGTAGAGCATTATCATCTTATCTAAATATCAAACATCTTACAACATAAAATAGAACCATTATTTTTCAACAACCATGGCTGTGTTAACATTTGAATACCTGTAGAATATTAACAAAGTTACATATTTTACATAGAAAATTAGAAATCAAACCATATACAATGTTGTAGCATAAAAACCATGATGACATTCTGTAACACACTTGAATTTTCATTTTGACATCAAATTTCTCCTTTTAGGTTAATCATCCTTATCTAATACATAAAAGCCTTTACCTAATTTGTTGACCTTTAGTGGGATGTACATCTCATAAGCATTTGTTAAAGGCAGAGGTCTGAATCTGAAACAAGTTTTATCATCATAAACAATCCCTGTTTTACACTTTTTTGAAGACCTGTTTATCTAGAAGCATGAATATATGAATATGCCATGAGGTTAACAACAATCATTTGTCATAACCATACGAAAACCTTTCAATGGGCATTTTTAAAATTAAAACCTTTTGCATTATTTCTTTTAATGATGACCAATGTGAACATATTACAATAATATTCATGTAACTTTAGCTGGGGTGTCTCCCCTACAGCTATGGAGATCATCAGGGCCTCCAATTAATGAACAAGAGCTAGTAAAATGTTACCAGGTGGCCACTTTCTTATTCATCAGTTGAAGTCCTATCCAACAATCCCAAACCCAAGGAATTTTTGTTTAATCATTTTTATAATAATTTTTTCTTAAGAAAACTCAATCATAACATTTAACATATAATTTTTGAACAATGAGATACTCTCAAGTTACGATAAGCCACAATGTACATTATATTCACACAACTGACTTTAGCATCTGTCATGGTTTATGTCGGTGGCCCCCAGGCTTCATGTATTTGCATTGTGCATTTGTGACTGGTTCATTGTCTAGTGCTTGGATTAATGATGTCAGTGCTACACCCTCCTAGGGGGTGGAGCCAGGATGTGATGTAATGGCAGGAAGAAGGTGTGTCTCTCTCTTGCCAGTTTCCGCTTGCTGTTTGCAGCTGCCATGAACTGCGGCCCGCCACGCCACCCTGCCTTGGAGCCAACTGAGTATGGAATGAACCCTCCAAAAACTGTAAGAAATAAACCTTTCCTTTCCCAACTTTGGGCATCAGGTATTTTGTCCCAGCGACTAGTGAAAAGTAACTAAGACAGCATCATTTTGACTAACTGGGAACATGCATGCAGGTGGAAGCATGCGTTGTAATTCTGTAACTCAAATAAATCTTGATTAAATGACCCATAAATGCAAAAGGAAAAGGAAAAAGGAAAATTGCTGAGCTCAAAATAAAAAGAACAGCTGTTCACAAAAGGACAAATGGACAAACATGGACAGATGATCTGTACACACTGAAACAGACATAGAAACAGAGTTGTCAGTGTCCACAAGAACTCTCCAAGTTCCTGGGGACTATTTCACACCCTTTTGCTGAACTAGCTCATTTCTTACACCCCGTGTCCTCAGGGTTGAAACACCTGTCACCTCCAGCAACCCATGCCCTCAGGGCGTTCCTCAGGCACCCGTGCCACTTGGGCACTCCTGTATGGGCACTTGTGCTATTGGCTCCACACGTGTGAGCAATCACTAGCTCCGTGACTTCCAACAACAGCTTAACAGACTGGACACACAGACAGTTTCACAGGCTGACTGACAAACATCTTACACAATCAGAGTGCACTAAATATATTTTAGCCAAATTAAATTACACAAATTTTTTTACAATTGTAGAATTTGTAATTTTAAATAGACTAGTCAGATTTGTTGTAGCTCCATTAGCAGAGATCTCTTATCAAAGAATTTGAAAAAGACAAAATCTTATCTATAATTAATGTATTTTTGCCATAGGACTTAGCATGCACTTCTATCATCTATTTGGACCATTTTTATTTTTGATTACCATCTCCTGGGCATCTTGGGTCAGTTAAGGTTGGTTCTAGCTTCATCCTTTTCTATCGGTTGTGGCACGGTCTCCAAGGCATCACTGTCATAGGACTGAGCATCAGCTTCTTGAGAGGTATAATCAACTCCTTTCCTGGTTTTGGGCCCATGATACAGCCGGACAACACACACTGGCACCCAGATAGGTCATTTAGCTTTTCCTGTAAAAACATAAGCACACCCTCGGCCCCACATTAGCACTGGACTGGGTGTTTTTATTGTCCAGTATGAAGATCTTTCCAATGGACTCTTTTTAGCCTTTATTTTATTGCATTATCTTTCTGCTGTGGCAGTTACAGCTTTATTAGAATTTAAATATTTTAAATGGTATATACTGCCAAGTGAAATCTATTATGAGGTGAACTCTCCCTTGTTTTTTTTTTTGAAATTTAAATTGTGAGCACATTTAACTACTTTTAGACCTGAAGATCATAAAGAATTTTTGTGGTAAAGTATAAAGAAAATGGAAAGTGCATTTTGTATTTAGGTACCTTGGGCTCTCCTGTGACATGCGGGTGGTGCTCCTGCTCTGGGCTGGAGGCCCCACTGTTGTTGGGGATCTAAGCACCAGTGCAGTGCAAACTTTTGATTCATAAAGCATGTGCACAGGTGATGGGAAAAACCGGGGTGGCTTGGGCAGGCCAGAGCCGTGTCCCACCTCTCTAATAAGTATCAGAAGATCTAAAATCCTTAGGTACCCTTTAGAGATTTTCCAATTTTTGTCAAGGGAAGAATAACCAATTGAGCAATATAATAATTGAGGAAGATTTGAACTGTGTTTCCAGGAGATTGAACCATAACCCTGATTTCTCCTTGCAGCTGAAACAAGCAACATTTCTTTATCTTCCTTGTCTCTGCAAACTCCAGGCTCAGTGGAGATTTTGGTGTCCTCCCCTGCCTGGGGGCCTGTGAGAAGTAGTGAGAGAAGCAGAAAGCAGGAGTTTTATTAAATAATCCTTTAAAATCTGTAGAGGGCCAGCTGATTTCTGTTCGTCCCCCGCCCCACGTGTGCCCCACCCCGTCTTCCTCTAAAGCGTTTTCCAGTTGCCTCCCAAGTATGTAACTTTACAATTCCTTCTTCTGCAGACAAACTCAAGAAATTTAGCAAGCTGTGTAGTGTCGTCTATTGACAACTACACACTTAAGAGACCAGAAGGGACCTAAATAAACGTACAGTTATATTAATTGCGAATTTGAAACAAGTACCCCTGTAGTAAACAATTTTGAAAAACAATGGAGTTTGAGAACTTAGGTTACCAGATATCAAGACCCACTACAAAGCCACAGTAAGACAGTGATATGCTAGAGCCAGCCTGTTACCAAGCTGAATGTTGGCTGTTACCAGGTGAAAGCCAAATGTTGAATTTTTAGAAGTTTCAAAGGTTAGTTGTTGTTGTATTGCTTATTTGAAATTGTCTTTTGTAAGAGCATTTTGTAAACAGGAATCAGCAAACCACGAATTGGGACCATATTACCCCCCAACCATTAGGAGCCTGCCATGCCCTGGCTATCTCGGGGAGCCATCACACCTCTACTCTTTGGCAGGGCTGCCGCAGGCCCTGCTGGAAGTTTTGAATTTACATCGAGTGGCCCAACGGTAGTCCTCTACACCTTGGACACATAGTTGAAGGTTCTGCTGAATGGACAGTTAGTGGCTCAAAGTTATCAGGGTGGCAGTCATGCCACCATCTTTTCCCTACTGACACCTGATTCTGAAACAGTGCCTGGAGCCAGTTCCCTAGGGCCCAGGATTTAGCTCAGTGGCTTAAGCACCTGCTTGGCAAGCACAAGGTCGTGAGTTTGATCTCTGGTACCCCCCCCCAAAAAAAAAAGAAGCTGAAGGGTTTTAAGACCCTGTCTCATCCAGATCCACAGAAGGAATGTATATACCGGAATCAAGCATACAACAAACAGGTCCTTATACAACTGTGATTCTTTTGGATAAGTTTGTCCCATAGTTAGACAGCTGATATAATCAATACACCTTTTTTCCCCGCCCTTTTCAGGGGAAGGGGTTTCTCTCAGGCCCATTTATATCTGACCCTAGAGAATAAGGGAGTTTTAAAAAAAGAGATAGAATAGAGCCCCATTCTTTACACCTGATGAAGCCAATATCAATGCACTCCAGGGATGACTACTGACCTAAACCAACGCACTCTTCCCCCTAGTTGCGCGCACATGAGAAGTGGCCCCTCGCCCTCAGTCTCTTACCCCGTCTGTGTTCTGGGGCCATATGCTGCGACCCAATGTAGCTCCTGAGGTTCTTGGGGTTAAGGACCAGCGAGAGGATGAGAAAAATAAAGACAAGACAAAGCTGGGGTCAGGTGGAGCTCTTACTCTCCTGACGAGAGGAAAGGAACTGCTCACCCAGTGCAGCATGTTTATTTATACCCTCCAAAGAAGAATGTCAATTTCAGCCCCTCTGCCTAGCAACTTGTTCCCCTGGCAGGCCTGGGCCCCTTGCCTTCTTGGTGCTGGAACAACTTGTTTACATAGCTTTTTTGAGTCTGTTTTTTCTGGGCTTCCTCGCTCTAGCCCCACACATGTGATCAATCTCTAGCTTCAAGGGCTCCCTATGGGACAGGACCTCAGGGCCACACCAGCGCTGTCATGGTGAGCTCTCGGCACAGGGAGAACAGCACCAATCCTCAGGAACCCTAGGACACAGGGTCTCCTTTTCCTGCCACTCACTCCAAAGCTCCCACTACTGGAAACAGGTCTGGGCAAGCTGGGTCATTTCATGCTCACCCACACATGCTCCTGGTGTCTGAGGCATGGGGTTTCCCGCCTACACCCCAGAGGTGGTTCCAAGGACAGAAGCCTGGTCACTACCACACATGAGGTGCTGCCCAGGAGGAAAGGAGCCCCTGCCACCGAGGTCCCCCTGGGCTGCATGGAGGTGGGTGCCTGCTGCTTTCTCCTTCCCAGGCACTATCCCAAGACATAGCTATTCTAGCCCTAGCTGCTCCCCAAGATGTACCAACTGGGGTCCTACAGCTCCTGCCCCGTCCCCCCAGCCCACCCCACCCACTCTGGGATGCTGTGCCATGTCCATGTCCTCCTCTGGAGGTTTTGCTGTGGCTGGTCCCCTGCCCCACCATCGGGGAAACCCCGGGACAGACCTTGTTCCCCGGTGTGGATGCGGGCAGGGCGGCCAGCCCTTGGTCAGCCGCAGAACTGGACCACAGAGCCTGAACCTGCTTGGGTGCCGCACCCTTTTGTACCACAGTTCACAGCGGGGCTGCTTAGAACCAAAGAGGTCCGGCCTACTCCGGGAGGCTGCGTGGCAGGCGGGTCAGGGTCCTGCAAACCTGGAGTCGCTCCTTGTGTGGGACTCGGTACCCTGCAGCAGGGTTGAGGGCTGAGGGCTGAGGACTGAGGGCTGAAGCCGGCCTGCCTGGCCCGCTGCTTGGAGCCTGGTGCACCCCTGTGCCTCTGGATCTGTGTCCTGGGCCTCCGCCTCCCGGAGCCAGGCGCCCCGCAGCAGGCCCCCCAGGACCTCAGCGCCCCAGACTCCCCCAGCCTCCGTCTGCGGCAGGCGGGCGTCCCCTCTGCAGGTCCAGTCCCTGCCGGCCAGGGCAGGATTAATAAACGCGCCCTCGCCCCTAATGGGCTCCAGCTGCACAAACACCCTGACCGGCCCGCGTCTGCGCCCTAGCCGCGCCCGCCCCTCCCCCGGCCGGCAGCTGCTCCGGAACCGCGCGCGACTGCGGGTTCTCCGCCCACACCCAAGCACCCTCGGGCCCTCGCCCTCCGGTCAGCCGCCCACCTGGCAGGGGCACGGGTGAGGGTGGTTGCCTCTCCCGCCGGGCTCGGCTGCCTGTCCACCCCCGGCCCCTGGCCCCACCCAGCCCCCCGACCCGGTTAAGAAATGTCCAGAACCACAGAACCTGTGCTATAGAGGAGCGGAGAAGGAGGTGCATGCCTGTAGTGCCAGCTACTCCAGAGGCTGAGGCAGGAGGATTTTAAGT